>VXBR01005089.1:5875167-5922844 GCA_013400215.1 Cisticola juncidis
AAAGCTTCCCAGGAATCAGAAGTGGAAGGGACCTGCAGAGGTCAGGACGTGCCTTGGGGCAGGATGAGCTCTAGCCCACTGCTGAGGGGTATTTCTGTGAGGGGTAAAAAAAAAACCACAGCTCAAAGGCCTCCAGTGGTGGCCATTCCTCAAACTCCTCAGGCAGTCTGTGATAACACTCCCTCTCCTCCTATAATGAAGCATTTCCTAATGTCTAACCCAAACCTCTCTTGATGCAATTCAAGTCTATTGCTTCTTTTCTTGTCCCCAGTGGACACATAGAGCAGTTTATTTCTTCCTTTTTGCAGTAAACATATATATTTGAAGACTGATCTGCATCTGCCTTATCTTTTCCTTAGACAAAACACTAGTCTTTTAATTTTTTCTTTAAAGGCAATTTGTTTTAAATTTCTCAATATATTGCACTTTGGTGCTCTCTTTAATCAGTTCACTCCTTACCTGAAGAACTTGGAGCTGGGCATAAGATTTTAGATGGCCTAAATTTGATAATTTTAAATAGTATAGGGGGGTTTCATTTGTCTTCTCTGTGACTGCGTGACTCTCCTCTTTGTTGATGTATACATATAAATAATTTTACATTTATTTAAAATGTAGATGCATCTCTGAGGCACAGGGTGTTGCATGAGAAAAATGGTGCTGGTTTTTGCTGAGAGTCTGTGTAGCCCCTGGTTTTGTTACTCTCTTTCAGTGCTGCTGCCAGCTAGGCATTCTTTTTTGTGTGCTCTGCTCTGGGTTGTTGATTATTCCCTCCTAGAGCTAGAACTTTTCATTTGTCTGTATTGAATTTTATCCTCTTTTTTTCCTGTGGTCTCCTTAATTTACTAAGATTTGAGTATAATCTTAAGCCTCCAGAGTGCTTGCAGCACTTACCTCTTTAGTATCCTCTTCACAGTTAATAAATGGTTTCTCTAATCCACTGGACAAGATAATGAGGAAAAGAGTGAATAATAACAGACCTGGGGAAGACTTTTGAGGAAACCCTCTCAGTACACCAGGCAGTGCAATACCGAGCCATTGAGAACTTATTTTTTAAACTGGATCTGCTGATCAGTTTGACACCTACTTCACAGTGTTTTCAGCTAGACTTTTTTTCTCCTATCTGCTCTAGTTATGAAAGAGAAGCAAGGTTTAACTAAAATATGTGATACTGAGCTATTCATAAGGCTGGTTACATACTTTTAGACAAAATCATGATATGACACTTTTTCATTCTTTCTGAATCTGTGCTGCATAGGACGAATCACCACCTTTGAGGCTGTGTGAATGGATTCATGCAACTATTTCCTCCAAGATTTTTCCAGAAGTTGAAACTGTCTCTAAAACAGTGGAATCTACATCTATGCCTTAGAAAAACCTAGCCAAATTCAACAAACAACAACTACCACCAACTTCCGCCCCCCATCCCCAACACAATCCCCCTTTCCCCCCAAAGAGAAAAAACCCTCAAACAAAAGACAGTATTCAAACAACAAAAAAGAAAAAAAAACCACACTATTTGTTTGCTCCTTTCCAGTCTTTTGGGTCTCTCACTTTCTGCCAAGTACGAGATTATCTTGTTAAATGAGCACATTGTCCTATGATGTGCATCCAGTGAAGTAGAGTGGAATAAATTCAAGGAGATGATAGAAATTAGCACATGATTAGTGATTTCAGAATTTATTTCAGTGTCATTTGTGTGTTGACCAAGGTATAGAGTAAAGCTGAAAGTAGAAATATTTAATTTAGCAAGGAAATTATTTCCAAACCTCCATGTAACAGCAAATCTGTTAATACAGATTACTGCTTAGCTAGAAGTGTTAGGTTTCCTTTTGGAGAAACGAGGAAAACGTTCAGTGATATACTTTAAGTCATTCTCCATTATTCCTGAGATTTTTAAAAAGATACCCACAACATTCCTGTCACGATAAGGAGCAGTGTTATATAAGGATTTCTCCTTGGTCTGAATTAAGCAGTCAGATCTAAAGTAACCATCTAGGCTGCAAGGGAGTTTGCCAGGGACACCTTTTGACATAACCTCTCATTTTCAGATTGCTCTTTGTTGGTGGTTAACTGCTAAGTGAGGCAGAGGAGAAGTAACAATCGCCCTGTAACAGAACAATATATAAAACAAAATGAGCACAGTCATGACAACATGGCCAGAAATCTCTGAACAAAGCAAAGAACAAATACATATGGAGAATAATGAAAAACAGACACATGATTTATTCAGATGTTCAAACACAAACCCCCTAATGAACCAGTTGGAGAGTTTTGGCTGCTTTTGCTTTTTCCCTTTCCCTCCCCTCTCTCCCTCTTCTCCTTGCATATTTCCCCTTCTGGGCCTACTGTAGTTGCTAATTTAAAAAGTGGGGGTAAATGAAATAAAAGAAACCATTCAAGAGAAGTGTTGATCTGAACCGTGTAGCCTCTTCTCTTTCCAGCCCTGGCCCCCCACCCTCCCCAGCCTGGCTTGCCTTTGATAGACCTACGTGCTCAGAGCTGAGGGAATGAGTAATGGCTGTTTCACAGTACAGTTTCCATACCTCATAGCAATGGAATACAGAACAGTTAATCTGCCAAATACACAAGCCCATTTCTTAGAGTATGAATTACTGTCATCTGCGTCTGCCCTTGCAGACACTGTAATTGCATGCATGCAGATTGGCTTCCTGGTTTAATCAGGGGCTTGCATGATTTTGAGTATTTTGCTAGGACCTTAGAAGATGAGCACAGAGGAATGACTAAAAGTCTGAAATTCCACCTGTGGAGGGTTTTTTTTTTAAATAAATAAAACTTATGAATCAGTAATTTATAGGAGACAAACACTTCAGTGGTACATTCTTCATTATATATATATATATTTAAAACCATGAATGACTTGATATGTTGAGTAGCGGTGTTTGTCTTAGGAGAGAAATGTGCCTAACATGAAGAAGGGAATTACAGTGACTTTGTTTATAATTTTAGTATTTCATTATGACATTTTTGTAGTTGAGAAATGTTAGCAATGAGCTATTTCTTTTCAAAATATGAAAATTGTGGATGCAGCTATGCACTCATTAGGATTGTGGTAGGTTTATGGTAAAAAAAAATGCCATGAGGTCATCTGTGTTAACCCACTATATATCACATACAATTTTATTTCTCCGGTTGCCTTGCTGTTTTTAGACCAGGACATAAAATTTACCATGACCTATTTTATAAATTGAGATTTTATTTGTGTAACAAAAATGGAATAACTGGAGGCTTACTATAAGTGCTGGAGATAATTGGAATGGCGTGATAAAGTGGTGTTTTGTATCTCCCAAAAGGAGTCTGTCCTGCCTTGTGTCACTGTTGCTCCTCATGTGCTTAAGCTCACCAGCATCCCTAAATACTCCAGTGCATTGGAGCTTAACGAGCTGGAGGCTTCTGCTTGGGTGTTCTGATAAACAAAGCTTAAATTCATAGAGTAGATACACCTTGGTATGTGTGTTAGATAAAATACTTTCAAACCTTCAAATTTTACGAAGTATTCTCTGGACATATTCCATGATTATTTGTGATTATATGAAATGATATGATTGATTATTGAAATTATATGAATGATTTTTACTTTATGTTTCTAAATTCATATTCTTATAATTAAGATGGCACAATTTAGTTGTGACTAGCAATATGAAGAAAGCCTATGTAAAATAATAAGCTGGTGGGAAAGAGCCAAGCAACATAGAAAGCTATTTAGTTAATAAATTTTATTTATTGGGAATAAGCTCGAATTACAATAACTGTGCAGTGTAATTTATGATTCTCAGAATTGCCATTTTGAAAGGGAAAAAAATCCAGACAAGTAGGTCTCTGCCTGATCACAGACTGTAAACCGTTCACACTAGGAGGGCATGCACAGTGTGCTTCAAGGGGAAATGGATCTTGTAGAAAGTAAATAATTTGTAAAACATACTTATTTAATTTTGAAACTCTAGACTTGTGTAGCGAATAAATCAGTCCTGTTTTCAATGCCAGAGTAGCAATAGATGTGCTGGGTTTTGTGCATTAGTTTTGTTTGTTTGCATTTCTTTCTTTCTTTTTCTTTTTTATCAACTCCAAAGCATTATGTAATCAGTGGAATACTAGTTCTGAAGTTATTAAAAGTGTAGCAATAGGGAATATTTTAATTCAGCAGGTTTTGTGACAGTGAGGCGTTTGTGAGAGCCAGACGTGTGCTGAGTGTGGGACGGGCACTCGGCGAGTTTTTCCTGTGGCTCTGCTGATCCATCTCACCACTGACCTGCAGCAGCCACAGCTGATCTGTTCCTTCTGTGCCTGGGTCTCCTGAACAGAATGCACACACTATTAGTAAGCCAGCTGATAAAACCAAATCTCCAGAGATAGAAGGACAAAGTCTTCAACAGTGTCACTGGGTCCCTCTTTTGAAACAGCCGAAAGGAAAAAAACAGACTTGCAATGCTGCAATGCTGTGTGTTTTGATAAGATACATTAGACAACATGAGGCTGGTTGTTTAAAATTTGTAAATATTTGGAGGTTTTTTCATCTCTTTTCTGGGATGTCTTTTTAAACCTCAATGGTTTTTTTACTTGCAGTTCTGTGTTTTTTATAAGTAAAGGTAGAGATAATATTTTTTTCTGTTTAAATTAAAAAGTGATATTGCTGTGGAACCACATGAGACCAAGAGTCAAGTCTTAAGAAAAAATAACTGAAGGACTCATCTAAACACCATGATGGCAGGCATACATCAAAATGAAAGTGAAAGGAATTGCCAGTAAAAAAACATTCTTGAGGTTGTTCCCTCATGAATGAAGTATAAATTCACACCCTAGCTTAGCAAATAAAAGCTTGTTTGATCTCTGGGTGCATGAGCTATGATGCTCTGTAAATCTGACCACTTTAAGAAGTTACCAGAATCTATATGAGGGGTGGGAAAGCTGCATATATATATTAAAAATAACGACATAATTGTCTCCTTGAATTTGCAGATGATGTGTTCATGGGTGTTTAAGTATTATAACACAGCAATTTTCCTGGCACCTGTTGGGTTGGCCAGCAGGCATTATTATGTCTTGGCAAATGTGCAAATGTTTTGCAAAATCTGATTTTAGCTTGGAGGTAGAGATTCTGCTGTCTGTATATTTTTGAACGCTTTTCACATCTGCTCAAGTGCAATAGGAAAGGACTCTCTGTGTTGTGCCCAGCAAATCGTCATTGCTGGAGCACACCAGCGCTGGCCAGCGCGTCACTGTGGTGAGGACTCAGAGACATACCCACCCCAATGCCTGCAAAATGCAGCTGCACCTCAGTAAGCACTCTTGATTGCCTCTAAACAGTGCCCTGTCTCAAGCAAGACCTCTAAAAGTTGTTTATTGAGTTTAAAGCCAGGTCTTCTACAGAGGAAACTCCTTCCTAATTAGTTCCCCAGACACTTTCTTAAACAGCTTCTTTGCAATTAAGGAAAAAATTTTTGGTCATTATCTTTTCATAAATGAACTCATGGCCTAGCAAATATTTTCTGTAAGGAGACCCAAGATGCTCAAGTATTCTGTGACATATCTAATCTGTGATTATTCTTAATTTACTGCTTCCAAAATCTGCAGGCCCATATCGCTGACAAATAATTGGTTTAACTTTGTTTCCTTCCAGAGAAATAAAAAATTTCCATTTGTACACAGTGATTAATGTTTTGATTCATTGGACTGTATAAAACTTTGCCAATAGCCTGGCATGCACTTGAAGTGCGTTTTGGGACTGCGTAATGCTAGTAGGCTCTTAGTGGTCTCAACAGACTTGGAAATATCTATTTCATATCACAGAAATGAACAGAAGGGAATTTTTTTTACCTTAACAGTGGCTTATAGTCAGCTTTCTTGAAAGCCTCCTTACAATACTTTGGCTTTTCAAATGTCTTGAAGAATCACTTTGCTTAAACCTTTTTCTTCTTGATGTCAGGACACAGCATCCTGTATACCAGTTTATCTGTTTGGCCTCTGGTTGTTTGAAGGCAAGTCATCTCTTCCAAAAGTGCTGGTACGCTGTTCAGAAGTTGCTTTCTCAAAAGTCTCAAGACCTTTGGCACCGCAGCCGACCCGCAGAAACCCGGGGCAGAGGCAGGAGGGGCACGACAGTGCCCAGCTCCTTAGTTTTGCCAGAGCCTGCTCCGTTAGGCTCTCTCAGAGTATAGAGCATATGCCAAACATATGCTGCCTTGATATAGTGACAGTTTGATAATGAATCCAATTGACAGGCTCTTATTGAACGTGGGTACTCAACAGGAACCATTCTGGATCAGATCTCTGAATTACAACACGTCTTCACTGCTGTGGTTTGCCAGCACAGAGGTCACTGCTGGCTTTTCTCCTATTACTGCACACCCCCCGCTTTTGTTTGGAACAGCAGCGTTTGCTTGCCCAAGTGAATTAAGGAAGTGTCTCTTTCTTGGTAGAGAGTGTACTGTGAAATGCTAAGAGACTGTGCCATCGTTTTTATTATATCTGTCTTTCTGTCTGAGGGCTGCCTGTCTGGAGATGGTGTAGGATTGCTTGAGCAGGAATTGATGTGCAACACGGGAGGAAAAATCATAACCACTGGCAATGAAGATGTACTTCCCTCAAGGCTCAAAAACCCACCCACGCCACTTCTGGGAAAGGAACTGGCCAGCATTAATAATATTACTCCATCTATTTAGGCTATGGTGGCCATATGCAGTTATGTGAGCACTAAAGCTCTAGCTGCTAATCAACATTAAAGAAAACAATTGTACTCTACAAAAAAGTAACTAAAAGGCAACCTTGTGCTATGGACTTTGCAGCCCAGGTCTTTAAAAAAGAGCAAGGTTCACAATCAATTTAGGTACCGTAAGTAATGTTAGGATTTTGAATGAAGTTAAATGACATTTCTTTAAATTACTGAATTCTCCACCAAAAAAACCCAAACTAAACCAGTCTTTCAGCTCTCATGAGAATAATCATACATTTGGATAACATTTAGTGAGTTTTTTCAACCAAGAATGTTTTGAGGAGAGCTAATTTTATAGATGAGAAGAGGAGGCCATGTTAGGGGTGCTAGAAATTACTCTCCTACTTGATGAAATTGTTTGTCTGACTGGGTCTTCCCCAAGACAAATAATTAGCTGATGTTTTCTTCCATTAGATGGCAGTGGTGTGATATGTGGTTTCTTTGGACCCCCAAACTAAAAGTTTTAATACAAAATTACAAATGGTTAAAATTTCTTAGTTTGGTTTCCAATTTCAGAGTCTCCAAGCTGTCAATTTTTTATTCACATAGAAGTTTACAACTTATTGTCCAGTTTAAAGCAAAAGAGGGCTGGGACTTTCAAATAGAACCAAGTCAAATATTTTCAGAAAATGGACGGTTATGTAGAATGGACACTCAGTTGTCCTGCTACAAGAAACACAGGATGGATTTAATTTGGTTCACCTGAACCAAACTAAAGTTTGGTTTTTCACTAGTTGCTTCTCTATGGTGGAAGCAGCCGGACCTTGTGCTGGTTTTGGCCAACAAGGAGCTTGGGAGGGAGGTGTTGGTATGAGAGTAGAAGGTGTAAACAGTAGGGAATGCTTGAAGAGAGGAAAGGGAGTCACTGCAGCAAGTTGTAGCATCACACTTGGGATGGACATGGGCAAGAAAGAAGGGGCTCAAATGTATAAAACAACAGGCTTTCTTTATTTCATTGCATATAGAATGGTCTGTTTTGTTCTCAACAAAGGAGAAAAAGGGTTGGGTATTTTTATATGATCTTTATAAAGATCTTTCAGGCACTTTCCTTTGCTGCTTGTGATATTAATTATGCTGTTGTTTTTTATTAACTTATTAAATGTGGAGCAGTAAACACTATTTATTTTTAAATTAATTGGAATGGACTCGTTGCCCTTCATGGCTTTTTATTAATTGAATATTTTTGCTAAGCTGTCTGCTTTCAGAGCAGAGGTTGCAGTCAGGAGATGGGGTCAATGGGACCGCCATTTAAATGCGTGTTATCTCTGTGTTAATTGCCTGCATATTAACCAACCAAGCGTGTCACTCTGCACAACGTAAAGGGGTCTGTGGTCAGCCTTTAATCGCAAAACAGCAGGAAAAAGGTCTGAGTGACCTGGTTTGCCTCAGGTATCTTGGTTGCTCTTGTCAGTCACTTCAGCTCACAGTAGATTGCAGGGTAAATTCCACATAATGGATGGAAGGTATCTTTAGAAAAAAGCCCCAGAACTAAAGGAAAAAAAAAAATCTGTGCTCAATATTCCAGTGTTTAATCTTTGTTTATTTGTTGGACATTGTTTTAATAATTTCCTTTTTCAATAGAAACAGGTTTTATTGCTTGTATAGACAAATATTAGAGAAGAAAGTCATGGAATGGACATTAAATATGCTTTGAGTTTTTGAGACATACATATTTATGAAGTTGGGTGAATTTTAGTTCTTGCATCAGAAAGAATTGCATAGCTCTGCCTACCATACTCTATTTTCTTGGGTTTTTACTGCAGAAATGGTAAAATTGTTACACTTAAAGGACAGAGGTATATGCTGTGCAACAAATCCTTCTGAGGCTGCTGGGATTAAGAAACTTCTGCTGTGTTTTCACCAGTGTCTAGTAATGAGATTGAGGTTTTGGAACTTAAAAGTGTTTGAGATTGCTACCTCTGTCAAATTTGCTTGAATGGGGTCAGTCAATTCAAAAGTTATGGGAAAGGAGGGACTGACAGGGAAATATATGTAGATATTTCTTCTGGATGTTCTTTGCCTTGCTTTCTGCTTCTTTTGTAATAATTTCTGGAATTCAATTTGCCTTTCTGAGCAAATAGGAAGTTGACACTTTTATGGACATTCCAAAGGGCATCATAATGCAAAGCCAGAATTTTCTCCCATGTGCATCGTTACATTTATCTCCATTTAATTTCTTCTCCTGGTTTATTACCCAGTTGCTTACTTTAATAAGGTTCTTCTGCAGCTCATCACAGATGCGTCTCCTGTTTTGTCTCCTAAATAATCTTGTCACCTCACTGCTTAGCCTCTTCTTGTCATTTGGAAGTGAGTTCTACAGTATGGGCCCTGGCAAAGTTCCTTGTGGAAGCGCACTGGTCCAGCCCTCCCTTGTAAGAAGGCTCATGCCCTCTACCCTCTGTTCTTATCTCTTAACCAGTTGTTTACCCAAGAACTTTCCCTCTTAAGCTATGGCTGCTTAGTTCCCTAAGAAGTCCTTTGTGAGTGCCTTGTAAAATGTCTTTTGGAGATCTGAGCAGACTCTATTAGCCAGATCACCCTTATCCACAGGCTTGTTGACCTTTTCAGAGTACTCCAATAGGTCCCTGAGACAAACCTACTAAAGCCAGGTTAACTCTTTCAATGTATTTTATTTCCATTGATTTACTCTGTTTTTGTAATTTCTGGTGATATCACATCAAGTTTACAGATCTTAACGTACCTGGTTCTTACCTGGGGTGTTTTCAGAATGCTGGGGCCATGTGTGCCACCTCCCATTCCTCAGGTACAAAGTCAGTTTTAGGAAAAAAAAACCAGCTCACCACTTCTTAGAGTGTGGAGCCTCTTATTGCATCCTGGAGCTCTTTTCAAACTGGGAGGGTGAATACCATCTGTTGTTGCAATTTGTTAGTGTTCACTTTTGTCAATTTGTCCTATAACCTTCGCTGTGGCCATTTAAAATTAAGAGCTGCATCTGTTCTGGGCTTCCTAAGCAGCTGCTCTCTGAAACAGCACCTAAAAATGTGATATTTGTATTACATCCCATTTTGCCCAATCTGTGTAGGGGAGACAAAAGTCCTCTATGAGCACTCCATTTACTGATTTTCTGCATAGTTCTGCATTTCAGTTCTTGCAGCATCTCTCTGCCATGCTTTGTCTGATCACCTCTAACCCACTGGCACAGTGTTCTGTCTTTGCCATGCACGTTAGATCGTGGTGTTAAGACGCTCGTTCCTTGCTTTCGCAGTTTTTCTGTGACTATTTTCTGACTATAGTGTGTACTTACGTTCACCCATCTTATTTCTTAAGGCTTAAAACACTTAGGGAGCAACTGATGTTTCAGTTGTGTTGTCAGCACTGCATTTGAGTGACCCCATGGTTACTCTGCATTACAGTATGTTCACTTAGCTTCTCTAGCCGGGAATTTTATTTGCAAGAGGGATAGATCAAGTGATCACCTTCTGATTTTCTCAAAGGTTACCAGTTCCCCCATCTGCTTGCCTGGAGAGAGAGATTGTCATCACTCCAGCCTGCTCCTGCCTTCTGGTTAGCTCCAGGTTCTAGAGGGACACTTTCAATGCAAGAAGATGCAACATCAGTAGCTCTCAGTGGGAAAGATCCAGCACTGGATTACATCTGGCTTTACCACCTGAGTCCTGCCTTGAAGTGGGAGCTGCCCTAAGAGATCTGGACCTGCTGCCCTTGAGTGCAGCTCTCCCATGGGCAAAACATGGATATGATAGTTGACATACTAAATTGGTTAATTCCTACTTTAATTTCTTCTCCTGAACTATTTGATAGGGTTGATCCTACTACTTCTTTCTCTCCAGGTAACCTATTTGAGCTCCCCTCCTCTTGTTGTCCTACAGACAAAAGTTTGAGTTCGCTCCTGCTTCCATGCAGTCAAAGTGATGCTCCTGTGGTCTCAGCTTAGTTCTTGGAAATGCTGGGGCTCTTCATACTCGAAAGAGTATAGAGAAGTATTGGTGAGGAATGGAAAACAGAGCATTTAAAAGAACATGCATAAAACCAGAACAAAATAGGGATGTCTCTGAAGAAGTCAGTGTCTGGTACTAGGCAAGGGAAAAAAAAAGTGTGCACAATGCTGGCAGCAGGAATAAGTGAGAGTAAACAGGCCATTTTGGTACAGAGGGTGGAGCAAACTCAGTTTTTATGACAGCAGGAGTTGTGGTACGAGCCTGCATGCACTTATTCTAAAGAGTTCCCCCAGTGTTTTGAGTCTGGAGTCAGGCAAATATAGTAAGATGTATTTTCATACAACTGCTTTAATTGTCTCTGTAGCTGCAGCCCCACAAGGAACACACTGGGGAGGGAGATGGGAGACACATTCCCTTTCAGACTGCTCTCCTTGGGGCCACCGTGGCTGGGTGCTGGCTCAGGGCTCTGACTGTGACACCACCACACTATCTACAGCCCTTCTGAACAGATCTTGACCTGGAAGACAGCTCCTAGAGCAGCTCTTTGAAGAAAAAGCCTGGCTCTAGGGTTAAAACAGGGGGCAGCTGTCTCATCCTGAGCCAGCCTGACTGGATGTCCTGGGGTGCATGGGAGTGTGTGCGGGAAGCTGTGATGGTTGGCTGAAATGCTTGGGAGCAGGAGCTGGAGGAGTGAAGTGTGGCTCTGTTACAGTTCATCTCCCTGCAAATTGCCTGTGTGTGTGCCAGTGTGAGGCCTAGGAAATGTCTGCAGGTTTGCACATTAAAGAAGGGAAAAAAAATAACCCTCCCAAATGCGTTTTGTCAAATTAACCTTCAAAAGCCCAGCAAGGTGAGCTTTCAGTGTTTTGGACTGAGGATAAAGCAGAGGATTGGCTGTGAAATGTTCTTCTATTATTTTAAATGGAAGTTCTGACTGTCACTGAGTCATTTCTTATTAATAAGGCTTGTAAGAAAATAGGATTTTCAGATTACACTTTTAAAGCCCCAAGTTCCCACTGTGTTTTAGGGAAGAGTAGAAGCACATGTTACCCATAGCACTAAGTCAACCAGAAATTTTGTTTTTATTTGGACAGTCTTTACTGACACTCAGCTCCTATGTTTGGCATTCCTGAAAGGGAGAAGAAGAGTGGAATGTAAAAGGGAAAAAAATTTCCAGTCAACATTTGGTTTGAATTTACATGCAGCTTTAAAAAAGAATGGGAAAAAGGTACCATTACTTTATCCTCAGAAAAATTGTCTGTTCTGTAAATCTCCCCTATGCCTTTCTTTCTATATGCTTCATCAGTATTTCTGCACTGTTATTTTATCCTGGTAAATAATGATTTAAATGGAGGAAACTTTGCAATACAGAAATGTTTGGATTGGCATATAGAAAATTGTGCTTCATTATTTATTTTACTTTTTTTATTTATTTAATAAATTGAATACCCCGCCCCACCCTCCCTGTAGAAAACAGAAATAGGATCTAATATTATAGATTAACTTTTCTTTTGTAGAGATCCGCAGATTGAAGGTCTAATTTGTGCTATTCAAGACATTGTAAGAAAATATCTGAGTTAGGCTAAAGAAGGTCTTCAGTTCTAAGGCCTCAGTTGCCCTCTGCAGAAAAGTGCTATCAAGAAGCTTGTGATATATATGGAGATACATGTAAATATGAGTGTACTACTTTGTGAGGAGTCGATATGTCAGTCCATCTCATATAACATCTTAAATCATTGTAATGCAGGATGAAACAATTCTGATTTATGTATAAGTTATACAAGGCTCAATTCATAAATAATAATTAAAACTATAATTTTGGTCTGATGATAAACTTTCCTAGAAAGAGTAGTTTAATTATCAAGATCGGCGCTGACATTTGAGGTTGACAGTAGGGTTCAACTCATTAATGTTTCCATTTTGCATGTGTCATTTACTCTGCTTTCTGAGTTTTCTGAACATAACCTCAGGATGTGTACCTTTCATATTAGACGCATGCTGAAGCACAATACTGAAGATGGCTTTGAGTTTCACTAAAATCAATCTTCTTGATGAAACACGTGTCAGCTCCTAGGCATCCTGGTGCTTCAAAGTTCATCTTAGGACAAAGGACGTGTCAGCTCGCTGTTACAGAACCCACAAATGCTGCCATTTACACTGAGCCCTGCACCTCAGTATTTTGTTTTATAGGACTCTTAGAAACATCACAGGCCTGAGGATATATTTGAAAAGCTTCCTCTCCCTTTCATGATGATGTAAAGGTGGTGGTCACGGGTCTCACGTGCTCAGAGTGAATTTGATCAGCTAGATTGCATGTTTAAAATGTTATCTCCATTATTTCAGTGAAACCCCGACTCCGTGCTTAAGATGGTGGCAGCCTCAAGGAGTACGTATCCCCCTCACTTGGAGAGGACATTATACTCCTGGTATTTATGTTGGCTGGCCTGCATGCTTGTTTTAAACATATCCTGTTTGGATCTTTTGGATGACTTTTCAGATTCAGGGCTGAATCTTCAAATGTTTGCAAACTACTCTCAAAAGTGAGATACTGAGACTTACAATGTCTCAAAGTCTATGATACTTTTGGGAAGTACATTGCTGCACTTGGTAAGCGATTCGTTGTTCTGCTTGCACTACTACTTGTGAAGCTGCACGTGCATCAGTCCCTGTGATTAAAATACATTTTATGCACAGATCTGTAAATTCATACATCTTTGTGTATGAGTGTAAATATCTCCTTTCATCATTAAATGGGGACTGCTAGATGAGTAAAAACTTCTGGAAAGTTCAGAGTTAATGGAGAACTGAAGAGGACATTTTTCTTTACAAACTTCTGGGAGCAAAGAAGGTATTTTACACCAACTGGCAAAGAGCTTATAGGGCACACTTCCAAACCTTCAGAAAAAGTTTCCCACAAAGGCTTTTTCTTCTTTTTTTTTTAAAGTCATGCTGCAGGAATTAAGTTGGAGATATCACTGACCGAAAGGACATTTTTTCTGAATGAGCCGAGAACCAAAGGAAATGACTCCAGGGTTTGAAATCCTTTTATTTCCTCTGTGGAAGATATCTGTGCAGCTGAAACGAACCATTCTGGCTGGCTCCAAGCCAAACTTTATGGGAACTGAGATTAGGAAGTTCTATGGTCAAAATAGCCATTGAACAAATTGCTTCCAGTGTAAAGCCTCAAATTTCCTGATAAAGCTACAGTGTTTAACCCTTCTTTTTCACTTGGGTGAACAGCCTGCCTGTTATTAGGCACAAACTGTTTATCCAGTTGTGGTCCCAGCAGTGCTCTCAGAATTGCCTGCAAGGGTTTCGCTGTTTTTTACTTTTATGTGAGGTAGGCAAAGCAAACCCCAGAAAAAAAAAATGTTATAACAGTTTTGGGTGATGCTTCCCACTTAAGGTAGCAGGAAAATTGTTATAAGTGAGACATCACTTTGCCAACTGCAGTGCATGGCATTTTTGTCTTGCAGCCCTTTCTGAAGGGATGCTTTATTTCGTTTTATGATGGTGTTAGCTGGCTTGCTTGGCCTTCTTGAACTAAATGAAGAGGCAGGAGCAATAGCAGCTGTTCCTCTGAACTGCACTATTGACTCCAGAAAGTGCTCAAAAGCAAAGTGCTGTGACTGGAGCACCCAGGCTGGCCTCTGAATGGTGTGGCATGGGCAAGCTGGTCTCCAAACACAGTTACCTGATTTAGAACAGCAAAATGCTACAGTTCTGGTTATGGATTTCTTTTGCTGTTACCATCAAGCCGGAAGGCCCAGAAAGGTGGCAGAGAGAGCAATGGCTGGAATGGAAAGCAAAGACCAGGTGTGCTGATGTGTCCTTAGCCCACTGTGCTTGGAACCTCACTGGGCCAGGAACTCCTTGCCAAGCACTGCTTGTGCACATGCCCCTCTCCTTTCCACGGGGGCAGTGCTTCCAAGCAGAGCTTGTGCCACATGTGTGGGCTGTGTTTTGGGCAGCTCTTGAGGAGGATGTTGGTATTTCCCTGGAGCCATGGAGCTGAGGCAGGATGTGGTCACTGTTCTGTTCCCCAAAGCGTGTGTGTCTCTGTGCACGCTTCATGTTTCACGTGTTAGCGCCTCTGCGCAACCTAAATTTAAAAGTCCTCAATCTTAGACAGGTGTTGCCATCATTTCACCTGAGAGACTAATTCCCGAAATAATAAAACTCATTATTAGTAAGTTCTTTTTTCTTTATACTCAGCCTAAATTTTGCTTTTCCTAATTTAATCCCACTACTCTTCATTATCCTTCCTCCCCTACCTCTGGGCACCATGCTAATTAATTCATCTCCCTCTTTGGTTTTTGCTTCTTACCCTTCAATATTATAGTTCAATGTTAAAATTCACTCTTCTTTTCTTGTATTTACTCAGCTCAACAGATGTATTTGAGCTCCAGCAATCTTTCCTTGTAAAACTTTCTGCTGACCTCTATTCAATGTTATTGTTTATCAGTGAACAAACCCTCTGGTTTGTTTACAAATTGCTGGTATGAAACTCATCAGAACAAGATGCATTACCCCAGGTAAATGTGTGAGTGACATTGTGAACTGGGGTTTTATATATATCAATGCCTTTAAACCATTTTTGTTTGCTTTTTCTTGGGCTATTTTTTTAGCCCCAAATTTTTTTATTTTTTGTTGCTGCTGTTTTTCGTTTTTTTTTTTTTTTTATTATTTAAGGTGGATTGATTGTAGTTCTTTATGATCTGATATTAAATCAAACCAGACTGACACTTAGATGTACTTAGGAAGTCCTATTTAATAAGTATTTAGGGCATAGGTGATTTTGATAATTTGATGATTTTTGCCATTTGATATATACGTGGGTATCCTGGCATGAACCTTTCAAAAGTCTTGGCTTGCGTGTCTCTCCTTTTCCATCACTGCTATTTCTGGAATGATTTCTTAACATTTTGAGGCCCCTTCTTTACTATTCTACCCTTTGTTGGTTAAATAAGTAGTTAGACTCTCTGTTCCTTAATGACATTATATTTTATATTTGTACACATCTATCACATCTACCCTCCCACATTTTTCCCCTTCTATTATCATCTGTGCCCTAGATATCACATGTCAGTTGTAGGTAAACTTTAAGAACTCAGTAATGAAATAAATGCTTAGTCTGTCATTAGTCATCTGAACCTTGACAAAACCATCATTTCTTCTCTTCCTTCCGTGGGCATTAATAGACAGTCTTGGACCCCACAAATGAATCTTTTGGCCTTAAAAACAGGACTTCAAACCCTAAAAATAGGTCTTTGGATGCTCCAAATGAGGTATTAAAAATGAAGAATGTGAGGCTTTGAACTGTAAGTGAGGAGATTTTACCCTGAAATGAGGCTTTGTCCATACACAGGAGGCTTTCAAGGTGAGGAGCAAAGCTTTGGGCTCTAAAAATGGGATCTTGTGTGTATTAGAGAGCCTTTGAGGCTCAGAGGGGACCTTACAATGCTCAAAAACTGTCTGAAAGGAAGTTGTAGCAAGGTGGAGTCAAGTGTTTCCTCCCAAGTAACAAGCAACAGGATGAGAGGAAACTATCTCAAGTTGTGACAGGGGACATTTAGATTGAATGTTTGGAAAAAAAAATTCTTCACTGAAAGTGTTCAGGTACTGGAACAGGATGCCCAGGGCAGTGAGTTGAGTCACCATCTCTCAAGTTGTTAAAAAAACTGAGTGGATGTGGCACTTGGGGACATGATTTAGCAGTGCACATTGTGATGTTGGGTTAAGGGTGATCTCAGAGGACTTCTTCAACCTTAATGGTTCTGTGAAAAAGGGCACTTTGGATAATTTTTACATTTAATAGTCTGTGCTCCTGTTTCAAACAGAGCACAGTACCATCACATATTACCAATCACCTTAAAAATAAGACAAAAAGACCCAACCAAACCCAAGTAGGAAAAAAAATCAAACCGAGCCCAGCTGATGTCCCAGGTGATGAGCAGATAAAGGCTGGAAAGAACATGACCTTGTCACTTGGCAAATATGGTACATTCCACTACAAAAAGAAGGAATGATATGAGCTTTCCCTGAAAAGAATAAATCCATTATTAGAAATTATGTCTGTTAAGTTATGTTGGCCAACTCCTCCTGCAAAACATCCTGTAAATTATCATCTGAAAATTCTCCAGGATTCAATTTTTTTATAGAATGAACAACAGAAAAACAATCTGGTTTTCTGACACCTGACAAAGAGGAAATCCTCTCTGGACTGTGTTTCCATGATTGATTAGGAAAAAAGGCCAAGTTGTATAAAAGCACTCATGATAGTACTTGGCCTGAGGAAAATTGCTGTAGGCCACAAATAAATGCAAAGCCACTAATGAAAGTAAGAATAAGGAGTACTCTGAAAGAATGTTCTGAATTCATGCATTTTACCTTAGAGATGAGAGAGGAGTCCTAATGCATGTAACAGGAAGGCTGAGAAAGCTCAGACTGAGAACTGTCACAAATAATGGGCTACTGGTCACTTCAGAGTTAACAGACATGTGAAGTGGCTTTGCAGTGTTTCTATTTAAATGGATCAGCAATAGGACTAAATTATTAATAGTGAGAAATTTTATTCCTTATAAGAGTTTAATGAATTTAAGATCTCCTCGCAGGTGGTCTATTAGTCTATTTTGAGATCCTCTCAAGGAAACCGAAGCTACTGGAGAAGGGAGGGTGAGGTTGTCTTTTATCCACAGTCTCAGGGGCAAGTGTTGGCAAAGCTAGGATTAAACCTTCTGAGTTTTCTTTGCTGTCTCATCTGCATTTTGCAAAACTCTTTACAACTCTCTCCAGGAGGCAGAGAATTTATAAAACCCATTTAAACCAGAAAAATCTGCATTAATTGGTGTAGTTAAGAAAACTAAAACAGCGAGTCCTGGCAAGTGAAATAAAATTACTGAACGATAAAAATGAAGTCTGCATTTTCAAATGCTGTGTAGTAAACCTGAGTTTCAAAAAGGAGAATCTCTCTTTTTCATGTTGCACAGTTGTAGGGAAACTTTGATTTCTAGCTATGCAAACTATGTGCTATGAAAAAGTGCTATGAAAAATCCATATTTATCCACTAAAACACGTAGCAGTACACCTCATGCAAATTATAGTTACAGTGACTCATGAAAATAAAAATATAGCAGTAGTGGTGGATAAACAGTTGCAGATATGTTCCCACGCATATGCTCTTGAATTGATGATGAGTTTATTGTGGCCATACATCGTTGTGGTCCTGCTCCATTACTGTTTGAATGCAGTGAGCTTCACAGTTGTCATTGTTTACGGAAAGTACTATTTAGATTAGTGTGAGACACATTGTAGTCTTGGAGGGAGGACAGTATTCCCTCAACTTTTGCCATCAGAAAGCAGGAGTGTGTCATGGTACTTTGCTGTTTTAAGTTTAAACTTGACAAGCTCAGCACTTTGTTTTTTTCTGGAGAGAATCAATAGAACTGCTGAATGTAGTGGTACACAATGAAAGGCTTTTGATAGCTAAATAAAAATCAGACACCTGTATTTCCTTTCAGATGATTGACATGAATGTTGATGTTGTTCCTTGAAAAGCTTAAATATGTATGTGATGTAAGGACAGACATAAAATTTCATATTTAGGGAAGCTGCTTTCTTGTGGAATTGTATAATTGAATTCTGAAGTAGTGTTGCTATAGAAAATTGCTATACATTCTTTGCTAATATAATAAATATGTTTTTTTATAGTTCAAATCATTCTAAAAAGATGTGTTGTTTTAAAGTGGACATTTCTGGATGGCTGAGCTTGACGAAATTTGTACTAAAATACCTGGTGAAATATTGGTTCTTATTATTTTAATGATGTGGCATTACATTTTTCTGATTTGTAAACTGTTTTGAAAAACATTGAGTGTTCATCTGAACATTTGTTAGTAAAACAGTAATTCTTTAAGGCATTGATTTCATGGGTAGTTTAAACACTACATATGACTGTTTTGGATGTGGAAAATACAGGGGGTGTGTAACTGTTGTTATGAATGAACACATGGGAAGTATAAACTCTCTGGACCCATGAATATCTTCTTATTAGACCTATATTTCAAAAGTGCAGGGCTTGCAGTAATTCTTATCAGTCTATCTTTAGTTTCTTGCCTCCTTTTTTTTTTGGTAACTCTTGAACTCTTGATCTGATTTTCCAATCTATTGTTGCAAGCAAAGCTAACACACAGATCCCATGGGTGTCTCTGTCCCCACATCTATGGCTTCTAAATTGCTGTTCCTTAACTGACAACTCTTTTCTTTAAACCAGCCAGGCAGAGGTGATGCCAGTGGAAACCCAGAGTCATTCTTCCAATGTCAGTAGTTAATACATTGCCATGAAACTTCTTTGGTAGCAGCAAGCCCTTGATGCTCAGAGGTGTAAGATCCTGCAGAAGGATTGAGGCAGGGCTGGTGCTGCCACCTTTCAAACAAAAGGATTAGAAGTGACAGCCAGCTCTTCTCTTGACTGACTTAAACAATCGCTATCATAATGATTATAGTCATGCTGCTTTCAGTCATTTTGTGCTCTATATGCTAATACCAGTGACGGGATAGAGGAGAGGCTGTTTTATATGCACTGGGCTATGTAGTTGGGAATCTGCTAGTCACTTGTCTTCCATGCTGTTATTCCCAGTAATATTCTTCATCTTGAAGCTTTTTCCAAATGTCTGAAGTACTGGGGAGAGGGGATGAAATTCTCCTTGCGGCATTCTGCACGTTTTTGTTTTTTTTTGGTTTTTATTTTTTTTTTGAGTGACAGGTTGCTTAACTTCTCTCTGCTTCAGTGTTTCCCCATATGGTATAAATGAGGATTATCTGTCTATCTTGGATTCTTCCGTAGCTTGCATCACTGAAGTATCTGAGTGCCTCCCAGTCCTGGATGTATTTGATCTCCCAGCACCCCAGGATGTGGGAGACATACTGTTAATACCACTTTACAGAATTGTAAGAAATGTGTGGTGGAGCAGATTTTGCAGGTCAGTGTTTGGTATGAGACATTTTTCCCTCTAGCTGTATATAATACCTGGAGAAGGTGGAGGATCCTGAGAGTAACATTTACTTTGTTTATTATCCTCCTGGTGAAGGGGTCAATTGGGTAATTGAGCTGGCTAAATAACTATTGCCTCTCTTAGCCAAGGCAGGCTCTGCTTACATTATAACCAGGACAATCTTTCAGGGAATATGCTGTGACACTGACTACACCTGGTAGTCAGACACTGACACTGGTATTTCTCAGTAAAATGTCAATATTCCTTATTGGATTAGAGCTGTGTGGCCAAAGCTGCTGTTCACAGAATCACAGAATGGGTCAGGTTGGAAGGGACCACAGTGGGGTCACCTGCTCCAGCCTCCCTGCTCAAGCAGGGCCATCCCAGAGCACATGGCACAGGATTGTGTCCAGGGGGTTCCAGAGTATCTCCAGTGAGGGAGACTCCACAGCCTCTCGGGGCAACCTGTTCTTTACTTGCACAGTAGAGAAGTCCTTTCTCATGTTTAGGTAGAGCTTCCTGTGCATCAGATTCTGTTCATTGCCTCTTGTCCTATTGCTGGCCACCACTGAGGAGGGCCTGGCTGCACCCTCTTGGCACACACCCTTTAGATGTTCATATACATTAGTGAGGCCCTCTCTCGGTCATCTGTTCTTAAAACTGAACTGAGGGCCCCAATTCCCTCAGACTATTTTCGTAAGACAGATGCTGCAGTCCCAAGAGGCTTCAGTAATGCAGCCACTGTATTTCCTGGGCTAAAGCAGATCAAGACCAGGGTATGAACATAACCTTTCTTTCTATCTGAGAGACAGTACACAGTGTAAGGATGGGAATATTACCCGGTTTTTGGTAAAATTTTAAACCTACTCAGTCTGGTGTTCAACATGAATTTAATAATAACATATACCACAAATAGAATAAAGTAAGTGTCTTGGATTTCTTATGCAATACTGACATGTTCTGCTGCACAGAGAGTGTTACAGACTTACAGGAAAGATTGCTGTCTTTGTGGTTGAAGCTGATGCCTTTCTTTCCCAAACAAATTATCTTGGGTATGTGTACGTGGGAATGAGCTTGCCCTGATTCTCATAGCAAGCTGTGAGGCAGCTGGGGGGAAGAAGCCCCAAGGAAAGCAAGGACTGTCCTGAGAACTGTTGGAGATGCTCCCAGTTTTGTGGGGAAACAGGATCCAACTTGAGCTCTGCCTTGCAGCCCTATTTTTTTCCTTTAATCAGCAGATTACCAGGGTAAACACATTTGTTTCAGGGACACTGCAAGACAGGACAAAATTCCAGTGCTAGCTGTGATCAAATGGCTTCCCAAACACTATGTATAAAACTCCCACTGGGAAACAGAGATCTTAATTCAGTAACACAAATGCCTTTTATTTCCTTAAATCATGGGATATTTCAGAACAACCGCCCTCCACTTTTGTTTCTGTTTTCTCCAGCTCTGTCCTCTGCCAGCAGTCTCATCAGGCAGCAGGTATTACCACATGCTCTTTTTAGGACACATTTGTTTTTTGAAGATACCTGTACTTTCTTTCCATGGTTCAGAATCACCCACAAAATTGAAACTGGACACATTATTTGGCTGCTTTGGGTATGCTTACATTTGCAGGGCCTATTTGCTTTGTGTTAGTGCAGAGCATTCTGGAATATGTGTTTGTATAAACATACTTATTTTGTTTGTTTGTTTGTTTTTAAGCCTAGGGGAGATTTGGAATTGCCCAGTATAGAATACCTGAGGCTTGTATCTGATATTGTTGCATTGCCCAAAGTGCACCTAAAGAGAAGTTCAGGGATTGCTATTTTTGTCCTTGCTCGGGGTGACACGCACATACATCTGCATCTCCTGTGGTGTCTGTGCAGGGTGATCCCAGGGCATGGAAGGAAGAGCTTTTTCAAGGCCCCAGTTTAGTCCAGAGGCTTTTCAGTATGTGTGCTGTGAGCTGGTGCTCAGCCATCATTTCCTCCCTCCTGCTACGGCCAAGGACAAACTCCTGCTTCTCAATACATTAAACCCGTCAATGTTTGACATAAGCAACCAAAAGATTGATGAATGGAATGTGAAGCAGCTGGTTTTGAGGGTGTATTATTTTGTTATTGATAGGCCAACACTTTTTTTAACAACAGAACCTGTTTCAAAGGTGTCTGTTCAGTGGTTATTTAAGGTGTTTTAAAAAAGAAAAACAAGTTCTGTCATGAACACTCCTAGGAACTTGTCCTGCAAGGGACTAGTTCTGTGCAAACCCATAAATTCCCATCATTAATTACTTTTAATGGAGGTATTAGAAGGAGATTTGATACATGCAGTTCCAATAGTTTTATCAAAATGTTTTTTCAGCAGCAGTAGAGCATTTGAAGGTCAGGTATCCAGCGTCCTGCTCTGAAGCATGACAGCGCACTTGTCAGCATTTACCTGGGATTATAGCCAGAGCTCTGGGCATGGAAGGATCATTCTTAGATACCACAGAGTTTCTCTGTTGATCTGGATCCTGCTCCTTACTCTGCAGAAATAAATATTTGGCCACCTCCAAAGTGTCTGCTACTGGTTCCCCTCTTTGTAACGCCTGCCCTAGTGAAATTCCCCAAAATCTCCTTTCCTTCATAAAAGGCCTTCTTAAATCACAGTCTAGGTTTTGGGTTTTTTTTTTTTTTTGGTACCTGCAATGATCTTTTCAGCCATCTGCCTTTGTATAAGCCTTATATTTTCTATTTTTTAAATCTAATTATTTTTATCTATCAATTTATTCTTTTTTTAGCTGAAACAGTGCAAAGGGCTGAAATTGTGGGACTACTGATGAACGTATCAGAGGAGGCTGTTCTTGGCTATCAAGTCTCTTTAAATATCTTCTCTTAAAAGCAGCAATAATTAATAATTAGGAAGGGGAAAATGTATTTTCTAATTATTTATTTGGCAGGAAGCTTTTTCTAGGAAGATAACTAAATACCAAAGGAACAGTGAGTTGAAAAATATTGTGCAAAGTTTATGTAAACAAATTATGTTAAGATAAACAAAAAAATCCAGAATGTGGGCTTTTGGCTCTTGATTAATGTGCTTTTCCGGTGTTTTGCTGGACAGGATCACTCAGTTACACCATGCTGAGTATAAAACCCTTCTAAGGCTTTGTGCATCTGTTTCTGGAACTCTCTCACCCAAGATATGTTTTCATTTAAAAGCCCTGATGTGTATCAGTAAGTGCAATGTGCAAGTAGGTCTTGATGTAACCTTGAGGTCACTGGAAATGTACCAGAGAAGACTTTGGTCCCAGCATCTCTTCCCTTGCAGATGGCCACCCAAGTGCAGTAGCAGTGGATTCATAAGCATGGATGTTTGTTTTCATCTGTTTTTTAGGGTAAGCTTAACACTTGTTGGACTCACATATCTACTGTGTGACAGATAGGCCCAAAGCTCTGTGTCAAAAAGTGGGGTAGGAAATGAAAGGATCACATCCTGGTTCATAGCATAGGGCAGATCAATTCCTGCTGTCTTTAACATTTAAAGAGAAAGCACAATGTTGTTTTTTTAAATTTTCAGGGCTATAATTTGAAACTTACATATAGTTGTGACCCTTAGAATCATCAGATATGGACTTCATATAGAAATCCTTCTATATTTTGTTTTAATCCACAGACTTAATATTCATCCCTAGATTCTAGAGTGCAACAAGAACCCACTTTGTGTCAAAAAAAAAAAAAAGATTAAACCTCAGGGATAGAAGAGACTCCAGTGACTAAATCAGGATGTCATAATTACATATGGCAAATACACATGTTTAGTAGGTTTTTGGGATCCAGAACCTGGTGGCAGGGATAACACAGTGGTAATTCATCAGCGCTAGCCCCAAATACTCTGTTAGGCTTACATCCCACATGAAAGTAACTTGTGGATTTGCATTTTCAGCATGTTTTGAGTGTTTGTTTCAGTTCTTTAACAGTGCAGTGTTTCAGCTATCCTGAAATAACACATGGATAACAGCTGTAGGAAATCATGCAAAAATTTTATTAAGCACTAGACTCTGAAATTGCCTTTTTCCACTACAAATGTACTGACATCTGGGTCATATCTTCGGGTTAATTCCAATGTGCCTGACAGTGCAACACACGAACAAATGAGGAAAGCAACACAGAATGCACAAAAGAAGGAAATAGCAAATCAGTGTTCCTTGTGTTTCATATACTGTACTCCAGAATATCTTTCAGATTTTCCTAATAAATCAATCTAAAGTTCTGAATTCTAGAGGGGATGACTATGGAAAACTCCCGTGACAGAGCTGGCTGCTGCTATAATGAAGTTTTAAAGTTTATTATTATAATGAAGTAATGAAGTTTATTGTTTTCTACCAAAAGTTACATCCAGAAGGTAGAAGCAGGTGTCCTCCACAGGTCTTGTTACTGAGCAGGGAAAATAAAAAAAGGGATCAGAAACCATTGTCAAGTTTTCTGCAAGCTTTTGCAGTGAGAGATGGTCCTAATTTCAAACAGACTGTAACAGACAGCAACAGAAGTGCCAGTTGTGTAGTAATTGACTGTCTGGATAGCCTAAAATTTATATCTGTGCAATTCTTTTTCTTTGTAAAAATGAGATTTGTATATCCATATCATACATGAGCTTTTGAACACTAGTCTGTCTTTTAATTCACAGAGGTTAATATGAGAAAAATGTTGCTATCCTTAGAAGTGAAAAAAATACTGCCATGAAATGTGCAGTCTTTCTTCAGCTAGTAGTTTAATATGTATAACTTTTCATTAATTACAAAACATATTTTTTACAGACTTCAAATTATCAATGACTTCTCGGTAGTATAAACCTGTCGTGAGACGTATTCCTTGTAATATTAGCATAAATTCTGCAGTTCCAAGTGAGATTAAAACAAGGCTAGATAAAATAATACTTACAGAAGACAGGGCTGGGAAGAATTTATCTAGTCCATTCACCTGATCTTAAAGCAGATTGATTTATTTTCTACAGTTATTTCTGCATCCTGTCCCCAGAAAGATCCATGATTTGGATTCCTAAATATTAGTAGGCAATTGCTTACCCACAGGGTTTGGGGGGGGTTTTGACACTCAATCTGTTTTCCTTGCTGTGTTTTAGGCTACTGTCCCCAATGAACAAGGAAACAGTTTTATACATTGCAGCAGTGTTAATCTGCCAGATTACTGCCATCCTGTCTCTGTTCAGCCTCGTCCAGCAACTGGACCCTAAGTTTTTCAGTCTTTCCTCTTAGCTCGTACTATCTAACCTTGTAATTATTTTGTTGTTCGACTCTGGGCTTTACCAGTGTGTCATGAAATGTGGCTTTCAGAAAAGGGCACAAACCTCCCAACTAAACAGTGGAAAGATTGCTGTAGTTGGTGTTTGCACCACCTTCCTGCTTGTTCATCCATTGCAGTAAAGATCTGCCCTGTGGTGCCCTGATGGCATTGGTCACTTTGCTAGCACTATCAACTCCAGCATGTATTTTTCAAAGCTGTTGAAAAATAGTCATTCCCCCCAGGCAGTCATCCCCCTCCTTAGTTAAAGGTATGTCCCTAGTATGACCTAAACATCGTATTACATTTCTTTTGTTGCAAAATCTCTTCTTAAAACTTTGTTTTTGTTCTCGCTATTTATATGGTGATGTCGACAAAGGAAGGAGAGAGGGAGTGAGTGAAGACTCATATGTGCAGGTTACTGTGAAGCAGCAAGTTCTTGCATGCTCCTCAGGGACTGTTCAGGTCGACACACATCTCAAGACATTGGGCAAAAAGCACATTATTTACCAGAGAGATTACTTTCAGCAAAGGAGCAACAATCTGCCTTGTATTTTTTATGGAGTGAGAACTTGCAAAGGGGGTAGCAAAACAGATGACGAATATTAATTTGTTCCTGTATTGCTACCTTGGTTTCATCCTGATCTATACGAAAAAATAACTAACCACATTTTAAATATGAAGGTCTTCATAAGCATAACTTATAATGTAGTGGAAAAGTTTCCTAATTGAAACTAGAAATTGTACTGCTGAATTTAAAATTGTGAATTATTTTTATTCTTTCTATTTATTAGTGATACTTTTTGAGCCAACTGACTTCAGAGCACTCAGAAATTTTCTGGCAGTAAGGAAATAGAATCTTTCTATTTTTAATAATTCAGTCAAAATGTTTAGTCATTCAGTTAAAATTACTTGGAGATGAATACACAGTCCTGTTCTAGAAAGTAATATTTGTGCTAAATCTCATTTTAAGGATTTTTTTTCCTCATGTGCAAAAGAAATTCATAACCTTTTTTAAAAAGGGTGAGAGGGAGAGGAGGAAGAGACATCCACTTGAGTCCCCCAAGCTGCATACAGTAAAATTGCAGGGATGACTACAGACAGATCTTCCCACACGAGACACATTTACATGTTCTTTGTATGCGCAAAGGCTGTTTCAAGTGAGGAAAGGGATTTGGTTTTGAGCACTTGATGTGATCTCTAAAGAGCCTTTGTATCTCTGCTCAAAGTTCTACTTCAGAGATTTTTCAGTGAAAAACATCTTCTGCTACTTGCAGTGCCACCAGGTTCTGCTGCCTGCAAGCTTCTTCTCACAACAGTTAACTCAGAAGTGCTCGTGGAACTCATTGGTTCTACTCGTGCCTAGTATTTCATGGTGTCAGTGCACATACAGACGTTCTGGAAATGCCATTATTTTCTATCCATGTGTGGGTTTAATGGGATTTCCGAATAGTTCAAGAGCTCATTTTTCCAAGATGCTGAGAGAAACATGAGCCTGTTCACACAGTGGCTCTGGATTGCTTTACCTGAGCTTTTTGCATTGGTTCATCATCTATTGATGTGCAGTATGAAGCAGTGGACAGTATCTAAGGAGAGAATAAGAATATCCTTTAATCGAGTAAAAAGTCAATAAAACACATTTTTAAAATGAGCCTGGAGGCAAGAGCTATTTTTCATAAGCTGGGCTCTTTCTTTTTCAGTCCTCTTTTCTCTGCAGTCAGGTTTTGTTATTAAGCACTGTGGCTTTTTAATCAAAGCCCACAGTTACCCGGAGTACATTTTTCTGCTGGCGCCGCCCCAAGCGCAGGCTGCCGAGGCTGCACATGGACAGAGAGCCCAGAGAAGCGTTCCTCAACTTGGACCTTTTGTCCCAGCTCACTTCCTGTTGACCGGCGCGTGGCCCTTTGCCTGGCTTCTTGTCAGGTTGTTCACACAGAGGAGAGTTCAGTGTTTCTGAGGGCAGTGCAGTCTTGAGGCAGATTAAACCCCGTGTGCGATGCTCTCGGAGCAGGGATACCAGCTTCTCCCTTTGCGGGTTTGCTAAAGGACAAAGGTCGCAAGGACGAGATAGAGGGTTTGGTGTGTAATTACACCCCTGCTAGGGAAGAACAGCACAAGATATTTACTGGCTGACTGTTCTCCTTAATGGCAGTGTTGAATCTCTGACCATGTGTAAAGCCTCGTGAAAATGTGCTATTACTTGGCAGAAAACAATTTTAATACAGTTGCTACAGCTCTGTTGCAATATGCCCAGCCTAAGCACGGCCTTCAGGAGCTGGAGGAAAGAACTGGATTTGAACATGTCCTTTAATGCAAAGCCTGTAGCAGGATGTATTTGTCATATTGCCTGTAATATCTCATTGTCTGGCTCCTTTCCTCTGCTACATGCATGTATCAATGTATGCCTCTGTGCACGTATAAATACGTGTTTATCATGGGAATAAATATATAGCTGTAGCTGCAGCAGTGCAGTGATCAAACAGGGGGCCCTGAAAAAGTCATTGGTGCCCCAAAGCTTTTCAGCTACTTGAGCTGGACTACAGAAAGTCACTGCTGCTCCCTGTGGGCATTATAGGATTTTTCTTGCTTTTTTAGTGCATGTGGCAAGAAAGTACTGTAGTGAAAACCTCTCTGCTCAGGTAATCCTCCTGGAACACCAGCATTTTACTGCTGTCCTGAGCTACAGGGGATTGATATAAATAGGAGATTCCTTAACTACATGGCCTGGAGGACGATTCAAGAGAGTAAGATGAAGGCTTGCAGAATTAAATAAAGAAAAGAATGATGAGGCTGAACATCCAAACCCCACTTTTAGAGAGCAAGCTTGTGTTACAGGCTGCTGAGGGCAGTGGCTGGGCATTGCTGTGAGTCACCTCTCTGAACACGACAGGGCATGGGACACAAATGCCTGTTTATACAGGCAGGGGTGGGAAGAATTAAGCCTGCATTTTCCATGCCAAGAGCTCAGTGTGCTGAATGAAGATCAATCTAGATCCAAAAAATGTTGAAGAGCTTTTTGTCTATCTGTGCATGTGATTTTGAAGATTGAAAGCTTAGCTTTTTCAGATTTTTGAGGATACATCCAGGTAAAATTTGGTAGGAAGGAGCTTGCTTGTATCAGGATTTAATAGGAAGCTGGCTCAGAGCAATACAGAAGTAGGTTATGAGTCCTAGTGTGTGTCTCTCTCTCATTCCTCATTTCTGTGTCTGTGTTCCTGAGGGACTCCTTCATATCACGAAGCCCATTTGACTTATGACCTAAGACAGATTTCTTTTCCCAGCTCAACAGAGGTGAAAGACTAGGGCAGTGTCCCCACAACCAACCTAACTTCCACATTGTTTTCAAATCTGAAACATTTCAGTACTTGCAGATAAATTTTGAGTGTCAACACGCTGCTTCCAATGGCTGGAGAATAAGGGGAAATTTGAGGTTAATTAAACATTTCCAAAAAATTGCAAAAAAAAAACCAACAAAAGAAACACATAAGTAGTTACTAACACTTAACAGGGGAAAAAATGTGGTCATATTTCTAATTGTAGAATGCCATTATTTGTTCCTGTCATTTATCAATACAAATTAATTTATTTTTCTCTTCTATACATTCCTGGTATTTTTGTACTCTTAATAGCCTACCTTTTAAATTATCATAAAGGAAGAGAAGCAGTACTTTATACTTATGGGAACAAACATTGTTAAATATGGAAAATTAAATGTATTAATTTTTTCTTTTGTTCCTTTTTAACTGTGTGTTTGTTCAAAAAAAGAAAGCTTTCCCCTTTCTAAAACGTTTTTATGTTAATAAATAGCTGAGCTTATTACACATGGAAAATGATCCCACTCCCATATGTTAGGACTCAAGAACCATCATTTTTTGGAGCCAGACCACCTATCCTTGCATTTATGTCTCTGATTTTCATGGCATCTTTATGGCTTTGGCATGGGAAACCAGACAAATTAGGCTCCTTTAATCCATTTTTTTTCTTAGTTTCCAAGGTTTTAGGTGCCTGAGAATCCCTTTGAAACCTACATCTTTGTTGGTAAAGTTATGGAGCTAATGGATCACGTATAGTAAAAAGAACCAAATTACCCTAAAAATACAGAGAGGTTAAAAAAAAGAGGGGGTTGGATTGTGCAATGGAAGACAAAAGAAGGCAATGTACGTTCACTGGAAACTTTTTGTGTCTTTGGGCAAGACCAGTGGGCACCAGCGGTGGCTGCAAACTGAGAACGTGGAGGGGCCGTTCAGAGTTTGAGTATTAGAGGGCTTCTTTGACATTTGTCCTTTTTTGAAGGACTACAAAGGAAACACAATGATATCACAAGTGCATGCAGCTAAGAGGCAGCCTGTAGCTCGGCCCCAGTGTCACAGCATTGAAAGGCTGGTGAGAAATGAATGAGCCAAGCATGCTCGTGCTGCTGGCATGAGGGGCACCAGGAGCACAAAGCCACCAGCTCCCAAGTGGCTGAAAGGATAAACACTCCATTTGCACACACAAAGAGAACGCTTCCTTGACAAGGCAAGCTGAATTACACCCAGGGAAAATTCCGCATGCCCTTAGAAAAGAAATAAAAATCAATATTCTGTTTCAAAATACATTTTTTTCCCCTGCTTTCAGTGACTTCTGTAAGCTGCGTGTCTGCTGCCTGGTCTCCAAGTCCAAGCAGCAATGATACATTAAATAACTGTGTTTTGTTAAAAATAATCTGTTTTCTTTTTGACTTCAGTGAAATATTGAGGAATCCGCTGGCAATTGCATTAAATAAGTTGGTTTTTTGTTGGATGTCATTGGTGAAAGAAGAAATATGCAGTACAGATGTGTACTGGAGTGCTCAGGGAGACAACTTTAGGTGATAGGATGTTGATCACATTGCTTGGCCTTTTGAGCCAGTTCAAAACATCTGTGCAGCTCGGCTGAGTTGTGTTTTTTACTGTTTGGATAGCGAAGCCCATGCGTCAATACAGAGTTCGAGCTAATTAAAGGAGTATTTTCTTGGCTATTGTGAAAAAGCCAAGAATGCGGATCATTCCCAGGCATAAATGTTCTTGAATGTAAATATTTTAGTTACAAGTAGGTGTAGTTGCAGATAGCCATCACAAAGATAAGACCCTCACACTCAAGCCCCCAAATCTCTGCAACATTTTTTTAATCCAAATAGTCACCTTTTTGCCAGTTACTGTCTTAGCAGGCTGTGTCAGCTGGAACAAGACTTCCATGAATTTTTTTCAAGTTAGAAATAAACTTTTTTCGTAGTACTTTCCCGTGTCCTTTTGGAGTGCTGTTTCAGTAGGATTTTTTTTCCTTTGAGATTCAACTTTTCTGTCAGCTGCAGTAAGCAGTGAATTAATACTGTTGGATGAAACTGGGGTTTCCCATCTGTTAAGTCTTTTTGAGGACTTCTTCATCTACTCTGGATTTGGGTGAACTCAAGATTTTTAAAAAATGGAGGCAGGGCGAGAAGGGAGTAGGGGAAGAAACAGAAGCTTTTTCAAATTGGAAGGAAAACTTGTATGTGCAAAAGTATGTTTTCCAACTGTCTAGTAAAATGTATTTTGTCTGTACCTGCATTTTTCTTGTTCTTAGCTTGGCACTGTTAAATAGTAACCACGGAAAGAAACTCCCCATCCAGACAGCTGGCTGAGAGGTGAAAAGCTCAGGCTGGAGCTCTGGATCTGAATCAGCACCCAGCCTGACCCCTTCCACCCTCAGTGAGGGTGTCCTGACCCTCAGGCTGCTCTGCCTCCCTTAGCTCTGTCACAACTTTTAGTAGAAATTATGATGTGGAGGTGAAAGGTCTGTGGAAACCATGATATTGTTTTGTATTAATTTAAATAGATTGGGGTATTTTTCAGAGGAGAACTATTTGTTTGGCAACTTCCCAGCCTGTTCTGCTGCTGAGCCTACAGTATTTGTATCCGCCTTGGGAACAAGTTGCACAGAAAAGTATTAATGTCCTGGACAGCCAAAGTGTTGGGTTGTGTAGCCCAGGAGAGTGAACGCGCCTGTGTGCAGGACTGCCTGCAGACTGCACCTGCTCAGAGGAAAGCCTGAAGCAGTTTGGCATAGTTTGTACTGGCACTAAGGCTGTAAGAGCAGAAATAATCAGAGCAGTGAGGAGTTCACTAGTCTGGCCTAAAAACTTAGAAGTTAAATTAAATCAGAAGATGCATCCAACTTTCAGACGTGAATTGACCACCAGCACACAGCTGTAACTGTGTGGGGCATTGCAAGGTATTGGCTTGTATGTGGGAAGTAGAAGTGAAAACCTTGCAGGCAGGAACATGTAGGAAGATGTCATAGTAAGATGTGGGAAAGCCTTTGATTTAGAAATTAAATAGCTACAGTAAGTAGTATAAACACTGTAAGACATAAGGTTTATGACTGATAAGAGGATTAAAACATTGCTCTGACATTAGACGTTATGCACCTCCCATCCTCTCCCCTCAGATGAAAGTCCCTGTTTAAGCTGAGACATTTTGGTGGTTACCAGATGAACATTAGGAGGAACATGCTGCCAAATGTTAGCTCTAAATTAAGATGTTTGTATATTAAGTGATTATCTCTTTAGGCGTATGCTCCCAAATGAATATCTATAGAGAATCTTTTATAAATAATTCTTTCAGAAAATTATAATGATAAAGTGATTTGTAAGGAAGAGAGGACATGGATTCATTCCCTGTTGTGATGCCTTATTTATTCTGAAGCGTATAAACTAAGGGTGTTATAATTAATTCTCTGACACACCAACATACAACATTGAGATTCTACCTTTAACACACAGATTTGACCAAGACTTTATTTTTTTCTATTTTTCCTAAGTCTATATAAAAATTCTTCCTGCTTATCTAGAAAAGTCATCACAGGATCATAGTTAAGCTGTATATAATTGGATCATTACTGGGGTTTCTAGAGACTGGCTTTTTAAAATTTTGTTCCAAGTTGTCTTTCGCATCCTTCCATGCAAAGCAGAACACCATGTTGTGATTTATCTGTCTCTCTAAACCACTGCATATTGTGCAATATCTCCACTTTCTTTGGTTCTAAGTCATTAGGCTTTCTGAGAATACCTTGGATGAAAGGTTGAACTGAAACACTCACACAGCCTGTACGAATGCTACATGTTTTCTTGGGGTGAAGGTACGGTAGGGTAGCAGCTGTTACCTCTTCCAGCTGTCCTCTCAAAACTGCCTCAGTTCTTTTGCAGTACCTCGTGTCAATGCTGTCAGAAACACCTCCCTTTTGATACAAAAGAAGTATCAGAGGTCTCCTGTCTGACTTCTAGCCTGACAGGACATAGCCACAAGGTTCTGTGATGTACCATTGCTCCATTTTCATTTTCTATAAATAAGTGGGAACATAAAGACATCCTTGCAATTGAGATAAAGCTACTTTTTCTAGCAATATCTTAGATGTGCATTTTTAAAAGCCCTGGTTTGTAGAGCTGAAGACACAAACCCTCAGAATCGAATTTTAGCTGCATCACTCTAAATTAGAATAATCTCTCACATCCTCAGTGTTCTCCAGGTAAATATTAAGAGCAGGATCTGGTCAGTATACTTCAATTTGAAATCTTTAGCCTGGTGACAATTTAATTGCAAGTAGATAAGCTCTGATTACCCATCAAGCTTCAAGCAGGGATCCACAGTTTTCATCACTTTTGCTAAGATATTTGCTGACACTCTGTGTCATTGTCTAGACTCTGTGAACAGTTATAATACAAATAACATGTTAATTAATACTGTTAAAAAAAGAATTGATGACAAATTTGGTGCCTCAAACAAAAATAATTTAAAGGGCATAAGAGGACAAAACTGTCATCAAACCTAAATGCATAGATAACAGTAACAGTGGTGTTTAGATAACCGCAGTTATGAAATTTCAAAGCTAAACGTAGCAGGTTAATGCAGTCTACTTAAATGGTAAAATAACGTCATATTTTACATGTATAGTTGATGCTAATGCATGATTTCTGGCAATTTCCTGAATGCTTTTTACCACCAGAAAATGTGTTTTGCCTGTCTTACTAGTTGCACAAGATGACTTTAGAGTGCTTCTAGTCTGGTGCAATAACATTAGTCCTTTGTGTAGCACAATGTCCTACAGTGAGCGTAATGACAGTGCAGTTATCATAGCTGTTAACAAATGGGCCTTAATGGTTGCTTCAGTCTTTATGACTCAGGAGAGACCCTTTAAAAATTGTACTGTAAACTCATTAGATGTAATTTGAATTTGGAAGATCTAGAAATAGATGCTAGCGGATAGACTTTGTTGATGGTCATAGAGCAAAACAATTAATCCCTAGTTTATATATCCTGGTGGGTTGTTTTTTTGTTTGCTGATACCTAGCTTGTTCGTATTTCTTTCTCTGAAGACTGGTTATGGTGTTATGGGTTTGTTTTGTTTGTTTGGCTTTTTTTTAATGGAGGCAGTAAAAAAAATTTTTTGTGTCAGTTCAGGTATGTGGAGTTTAAAATCTTGTTTTCAGTACTGCTCCCTACATCTCTCAGCTGTCCTGGTAAGTTGTGCTCTTTCACAGATGTGAGGCAGACTGGTATAAACAGCTGTCCTCCTAGTGAAAAATCGAAGCATTAGATCAGTGTTGATGTCATTTTTATTTATTTTTTTCTCTTGAATGCTAGTAAATAATGGTTGAAGTTCATGTGAACAAGGATGTTTAGAACAGTATGTCTTAACTGCCTGACTCTCAACATGAGGCAATGTGTAATTCACATAAACCTACTGCAGAAGTTTCTGGATCACATACCAAATGAAGTGCTGGCCTTGTAGCACAGAGACCTTCATTGAAGTCCAGCTCACAGTTCCACACAGACTCCTTTTTTTTTTCCAGGGTAGAGCTCTTTCCAAAATCACAAGTGAGTGGTTAGATGATGTTTGGCTCATCAGCTGTTCAGTCTTATGATAGAAAAATAGTTCCTTCTTAGCATTCCGTGTTCTTCTGAGTGGAGTGGCTGAGCAGAGTCACCCAACTTTGACAGCAACCAAGACATCCCTTGGCCAAGGACATTAAAATGTTCTTTGTGCAGTATGCAGGGTACCCCCAGCATGGGCCGGGTACACGCACAGGAGCCAAGGGCTGGGCATGAGCTACTAACTAGGCAAAACAAAATAAAATTCAGATTTGGAGTGCTGTGTGGGTGAAAGCCAGCAGTGTCTCCTGCTCCAGCACTGATTTATGACACTTCCTCAAATATGAAACATCTGGGAAGAGAGATTGATAAAGTCCCTTCGAGAAAGTGCAGGCAGCAGGGTGGCAGAGAAAGGCAGTACATATGAAAACTGCCAAAATCTTGTGTGAGTTCATTTCAGCTCTAAAAAACCAAACCAATAAATAAACGTTGCTTCCTCTCTCCTTAGCCAAGCATAGGGTAATGGTCTTGATGGATAAGTTAATTTTTTTATTTTTCCCAGATAATGAGCCTCATTTGGGTTAATCCTATGGCAAAGCAATGTGCCAAATTAGAGCCCCAAACTAGGGTCCTGTCTGTTCTGTCATTATTTCTGCACACCCATTGTTTTACCACACAGTACATTTTATTTGGTGTAGTGAGCCTTTCTGTTATGATACTTGCTGATACGGAACATATGATATTGTGACTAGTCCACGTTTTCTGTCATATTTCGCTAGCATAACCTTGCAGCGGTATGAAAGGCTTTTACACCTGTCAGAAAGGCTTACTTAACTCATATGTTAGAGCTACTGCACAACCATCTTGCAGAAATGAGCTGCAAATTCAAAGCAGCATATTGAATTTTTAAATTTATTTATTTGCAGCACAGGTCAATTAGTTTATTTCACAGTGATGTAATATTTAGTGTTTGGAAAAAATAGATAAAGCATGGGTGAGAAGCTGTTCTCTGTTCAGCTGAGCAAAACAGCAAATGTTTTCCCTGTTTGCAGCAAATACAATGCATGTCATATGCATAATACTATCCAGTGAATAATAGGCATTCTTGCTGAAATGGTTTGGACTGTATTGTTTTTCCTGTCAACAGAAGATTCCTTAACATTCCTTATTAAAAGGCACAGTACAATTAAACAAACAAATAACTCTTTCCCAGACAGGAAAAATAAATAACCTTTCTGGGCCTCCCAAGCTGATGTTGTCATGCATATTTTATCCACAGTTGATCGAGACATGAAATATATCTTCTTTTTTGCTTTACAGGGCTTTGCAATGTGGGCCCCAACTGTAGTGCATGCCTTTCTTCTGCAATATAATGCAAATAATCAGTGGTTATCATGGTGTCATATTTTTTGTCATCTTTTAAAATAGCACTCAAAGAGATAGCATTATGTGCTTAGTCAGATTTGTTTATTCCTGTTCCTCAAGCCTCATCTTTTGCCAAACCCAAACACGACAAAAGATAACCACCAACAGATCAAAAAATTACTAGGAAAATAAACTCTTGAGTTTGACTTTGAGATGAGTCACCAATATCAAGAAATCTCAGATAAAAGAACTACCAACAGTAGAAACCCAGGGTTTGTTTTTATAGCAAGAAAACCCCAGAAATGCCTGTAGGTCCAGTGATATATCCTGTGGAGTATAGACAGTAATGGAGTAAGGGCAATAAATGTATGGTAGATGATGTACTTTAACTGGAATACATCCTGTGATCTCCGATGGTAACTCACTCTTGGACACCTCTGGCCTGGTCTCAGTGCATTTTCTCTATCAGCACCCACAGATTATCTCTTCCTGAAGAAAAGAAATGCAAAAGGAGAGATACCCTTTTATGTTCCCCAGCTGCCTGGTGGCTGATGGTAAGGCTTTGTTCTTAGCAAATGACCTAGGTATTTTCATCTTGTTTTTAAGATAAATCACAGGGACTATTACCACAAATGTATCTTTCAAGGGTATTGTTCTATGCCAATTTGTTAAGGGAAGGAGGACATGTATTGCAGTCTTAAGTGTTGGATTTGACAGCCAGGTTTTGAGTTTGTTTGAATGAATAAGTGCTTAACACCTTGCTGATAGGTCTTTGTGAGTATCCTTCTTAACATGCGTGCCAGTGCAAATATATATTAATTCTGCTGTGTTTTCTGCTTTACAGATTCTTTTGTGATTTGTGGGTTTTGTTAACTTACCATTTGCAATATCTTGTTTGTGTTATCATTACTGGGTATGAAGTTTTGAGGCATCTATAGTGATAGTTGAACTGTTACTTTGCTGTTTTGTCATTGAATAGCAAACTTTGGCCTCACGCTAAAAAGGGTATGCTAATTTTAGACAGTATCCATTTATCCATTCCTCATGTCAAAGTCTGTGGCAGTGTCCTGCAGAAGACAAACAACATATTTGGCTCCCGTGCCTTTATTGTTTCGCTTTGATAGCTCATGCTATGGCTTGTCATTACTTTTAAAGGAATCTGTGGCATATAAAGATGCAGAGGTGATACAAGTAAGCAAATTTACCAACAACCTGGATGATAATAGCAGTGGCCCTGATGTCTGTCAGTTATCCAGAGTCCTGTAGGAAACCTACATTTTTTGGTGCTGTGGCCAACAAGGTGTTGGGATGGGTTGGAAGGTGGCTACTACTGGGGTAAGGTAAAGTGTAAGGGGACTCTTTTCGCATTGTCTTTCAAGACCTGAAAAAAAAAATTGTTTATGCTGTTTTACTTTGGTGAAAAGAACAATCCAGCCGTGGCCCCCTGTGTCTGCAACAACAAAGGTCTGTTTTGCTTCTGATCAACCTTCAGATGCCTCTGTTAGTGTTTAAGTGAGCAGTGATGGAGGCTGTCAGATGCCATCAAAAACTGATTAAGTTAATGAGCTTGTTTTGCCACTTGATGTGCTTCTCAGTAACTGTTCTGAAGGTGAAAATGTGGTAGGCACACGAACTTCTGGACTCTGAAATCCAGTCTGCTCTGCTCTTAGATATGCTAATATGGGTCATCTATTTTCCCTGTCACCAATAATCAGACTCATTGAGATCACCTTTGATTTACACACTATGTTTGCCTGCCTTTTTCTTTGAGGATGTATTTTGGAGAAATTAACTTTTTATTTGGGTTGTGTTCTTTCTCATGCTGGTATCCTTGCTTATGCAGGCTTTGAGATGAGCATCCCTGGAGTTATTTGCAGCTGTAGCCGCTGCATTGCCTTTCAGTTGCAGACAAAACTGAGGTGTATCAGCTCCTGAGGTCTGATCTAAGAACACTGAATCCCGTTCTTCTGGTCAGCCCAGATTTCTCTAGTGGTATCAAATCTTCTGTTGGACCCTCCAGCCGTATGGTAGCTATTGCTTTTTCTAAAAGAGTGAGAGCATCATGTTTTTTCAAGCTAGATTTTTATCTTTACCTATCAGGAATTGCATTGCTCATGATGTTAGTTCCTCTAACATCCTGGTGAGATGGTCTAATATATGCATACATTTCAGGGCATATGGTGGCACTGATTTGGGGAAACAGCTCTCTGGTGATCAATTTAGTTTTCTACTGAGTAGGCAATGGTTATCAGTGTCTGGCTTGCCTGTAGTTTTCTCTACTCACTCGTCAATATCTCCATTATGCTGAAGTTTCCCATTTTCCCATTCTGTTTTGTGGAAATTTGCCAATAAAAAACCGGAAGATTTAATCCTTGATCTCGTCATCCTAGTCATCTTCCAGCTAGTAACATTCTATAATTGTTATTTGCACATGTTTTGAAACCTACCTTGGAGCAATCAGTTGCTAATAAGTTCCTTCAAGATGAGAAATCTTCTTTTAGAAATCCTCATTAATGATGCTTCCTGTGTGTGGTAACCATCTTCTCTCTTCAACTAAATTGTGTTTTTATTTTCATTTTTCAGTGGCTGTCTACTTCTCATTATTAACTATTGCTTATTCCAGGAAGAGCAATTACTTCAGGAGGAGATTCTGTTTGTTGACTCTTCTCATAACCCTTTGTTTTTACCTTTTTGCTGATGCAGCCATGCCCCAAATGTTCCAAATTTCTATTTCAAAAGTTGTTGTACATTCTCACAAGTTTTGTTACTGTTCAACTTTCCATGCTTGCCAGTATAGAGTGTTACCTTGGTGTGTTCTGTGCCACACATTCATCTTCCGTGTCCCTGGCCACATAACTTTCCTTAGCCAGAAAGGCCCTTTTAAATTGGAATATATCCTTTAGACCTGGGTACTTCAGATATCTTGAGTAGGAGTGAAAGCCTAGTAGAACAATCTTTCTGCAACACCTAGCACCAAGGAAAGATTTATTTAAATTAAACAAAATATGTATGATATGTGTTATATATGCTGTTATGTATATATGTATGCATATACTTAGCTGAAACAAACTCTATGCAAATTCAAGAACTGGAGTTGAGTTTTATTAAGAGAAATTTTGGCCATGAATACTCTAATTATGTGTGTATTTTTCTGAGGAAAAAACCTTCTTATTTTCTTGCTCTGAGCAGGTTTTTTATTGTGAGTCTGATTAACCAGAGCACCCAAATGCTGGGTTTACACTAAGCATGTGCTTAAGGACTTCTGCTTTGGGGAATCCAGGATCCATGAAAAAAAGCTGATCAGACAGTACTTTGAGCCACAAGGAGCTTTCTGTGAAATAAGCTGACAACAGCTCCTTAACCAGCTGAAGACTGGAAGTACAAGTTTGCATAATCAGCAGTGGTCCTGCTGCCAATAAGTGAGACTGGATATTCCATCTGCCAGCTGGCATCTTCCCTTTCCCTCCGAATTTTGATTATTTTTACAACAATAACAATAAAACTTTGTGTTACTGTAATGCTCTGCTTCTGAGGAGCATACAGTTCTTTAAAATGTGTGATAACTGGTTAATTGAATTAGTTAATCTAGTTGCCAAAAGGTGAATATAAATGTATTACTCCCATTTTACAGAAGAAGAATTTGAGGCAGCAAGAGGTTAAGTTACAGGAAGGTCTGCAGACCCTAGCGTTGGTGTAGTAAAGGGAATAAGAAGGATAAGCCCAACTGATAAACAGAAAGGGAGATAAAGGAACATTCCCTCTTTGGTGTTCTAGGACAACTAGTGAGAACTCTGTCATTTCACCCTTTTAGTTGTAGCTCTGTGAGCTGGACCAACTCATCCTTCCTTTCTGAGAGGAAAGAGGAACCCTTGCAAAGACCAAAATTAAGATAAGAAGAACCATAGAATCATTTAGTTTGGAAAAGACCTTTAAGATCATTGAATCCAACCATTAACCCTGCACTTTAAGTCCATCACTAAACAGTATCCCCAAGTGCCACATCTGCACCTCTTTTAAACACCTCCAGGGGTGGAGACTCAACCACTTCCCTGGGCAGCCTGTTCCAATGCCTGACAAGCCTCTCAGTGAAGAAAATTTTCCTAATATCCAATCTAAACTTCCCCTGGCACAACTTGAGGCCATTTCCTCTTGTCCTACGTCTTGTTATTTGGGCAAAGACACCAACATTCACCTCCCTCTGACTTCTTTTCTGTTAGTTGTAGAGATTGATATGATCTTCCCTGAGCCTCCCCCTTTTCTCCAGGCTGAACAACCCAGCTGCTCCTCATAAGACTTGTACTTTAGAATTTTTTAGCATTATTATTATTTTTGTTAAGGAAATGGATGTAGCTGGTAAAGCTGTGATGTGTGAGGCCAAAAGAATTAAAAATAGTCCTACTTAAGCTGTGGAAGAAGCGAAGATATTTGGGAGGCACCTGCTGTGCTAACCTGGGTCTGCCCTGACCATTTTCCCTGTATCCTGCAGCTCTATTGCTTCCAGCAACCAGGCTTGTTAGGAGCTCTTTCAGGGATCTCTGGCCCTTTCCCCCCGGGCATGCACCTCATCAGGCTCAGTTGCACTGAGGGTAGTGGTGACCTCCAGCAGCAAAACAGCAAAGCTGCTGCTGCCTTCTGTGACCGTAATGCAGTCAGCTGTTATTGATCCCCTGCTAGCAAACAGGCTCTGCACACCTGAAGTTACTGTCCTTGTCCTTTTCTCAATTTACTGCCCTTGCCTGGCAAGGGGAGATTTGGAAATTTATGTGTGTTGTGTATGAAGCGGGTTATTTTATTTTAGATTAAAAACAGTGGAACTGTCCTTGAAAGGGACAGCCTGGGGAAGTAACAATGAAAATGGGCTTGGATTGTTTTAGTTAAGAAGAGATTAAGAGAAATGCTTTGATCTCCCATGGTAATGGTGAACTACAGTAGATGTACCTGAAGTCTGTAATGCTTTTTTCTACTTTCAGTTAAGAAAAAAGCCACCACAATTTTTTTTTTTTGTTGGTTTTTTTTTTTTTTTTTCATTTTTATTTCTAAGAGAATCTTATTGAGGGTTAATGAAATGCTCATTAAATTCAGCCAGCTTGGTAGATTGTTGTTTCTGCTAGCTGGCTAATCTTCTGGGCATAAGCCACAATCAGAGAATGATTTTTATTGTAGCCTGTGCCTATGCAGTGAGTTGTTTGTTCCTTGAGATGTCTGTATCAATCCACACTTGGATTTGAGTGATAGTGCATACACATTATGCAAATTTAAGGGAGCACTTCAGGATTTATTAGGGTGCTGCATACTTGGTGGGGATATGTTGTCAGTATAGTAAATCACACCAAACTTGGCCTCTTACTTTTATTTAAAAGTTATGTATATATATAATAACATGGGTGCTTGTATGCTCTGCCTGCTTTGTAATGAAAAAGAATTCAAGAAGAAAGGATTCATTGGTTTAATTTATTCAGCTTCTTAAAAATACACATAGTAGCACATTGCTTTAAAATTATATAAGAGAGCAGAACAATTCAAGGCAAAAGAAAAAAAAAATCATGCTTTCCAGCTAAAACTTGCTTTCTATTGTATCAGCTTGCTGTGGTTTGTCTGCATGACCCAGCTGCAATGAATGGAATCGGGCAGGAACCTTTTGCCTGAGTCTTTCCTATGTGCTAACAGGAAGAAGTAGTGGTGACAGTCGTACCCTTCATCATCACTGGGAGAGAACAGAGAGAGCAGGGAAAGAGAGACCAAGAGCAAATGAGAACAATATTTGGCCCAAATTACTTTTCCTGACCAAACACTTGGTATTTTTGTTCCAAAGGCCTCTGGCTCACAATGAAAATGAGCTAATCCCTATTAGGAAGTCTTTCTGGATTTTGACTGGGAAGTGTTTGGTGTTGAATGAAAAAAGCTTTGAGAGAAGCTTTTGTCCATGTTGTGTTCTCATTAGCAGTGTTCTCATTAGTGAAGCCTTGTGATAAAAATGGGTGCGTTGCCCTAGTTTTAATTTATTAAAACTACAATCCAATGTGCATGTATCCCTAATTTTTTTTTGTTTCCTTATCCACCTATGCTGTGCCTCGCTACCCTGTGCCTTCCTCTGTGTGCAGCGTGAGGAGTCCCAGTGTGAGAGTCTCACCCTCCTTTCCCTCCTTTCCTCTCCCTTTGGCACATGCCATGAGCTGGCAAGATCTTGCCCCACGCTGTAAGCTTGATAAAGACTGAATAGTGACACTTGCAGAGGGAAATGTCCGCCCTGCCCAGTTTCAAAAACAAATGCAAAACTCTCAGTTTAAAAACTGGTTTTCCTAGAATCTGTATGAACCCTGCAGAGAGAAGCCCTTCAGAGGTGGTTCAGAAAATAAATTTACCTCTGGAGCTCTGAAGTGCCCTACAGAGGAGCTGCTCTCCATTTCCTCTGACACATGAAGAACGTGATGCTCCTGTCTCCTAAATTAGTCAACATTACCTGAAGCTGGGCAAAACTGAGGTTCAGAAGCTGAGCTATCTTCTGAGTTGTCCTTCGGTGAACAAGTTTTCTCCTGTAGCAACCATACTTTGAGAAGCAAAACAGTAATCTTCTAATACATGTTCCCTTGATTAAAAGATAGTTATATTAAGTGTATTCAGAAACTTTCCAAGGCCCCAAATTCATTTTCAGTGTTTTCTAGCTGTGTTTATAGGACAGAAGCAAGTGTCTGTGAAGCAAGTTGCAGCAGGGAATCCCTGCAGCAGGCAACCAAAAGCTGTGACAGCAGCAGAGTACTGGCTTTCTCAAACTGCACTAGAAATGTCCTGCAGCCTCAAACTGCAGCATCCATCAATAGAAAGTTTTGGGTTTTCTGTTCTGTTGCCTTTGCCTTTCAGCCAGGACCAAACTCTCCTGCATATTGTAGGGTGTGGATAACAAAGCCCTTCCTGAGGCAGCTAGACTGAATCTAAGAAAGTTAACATGGCAGACTATTAAAACTGCAAATACAGCAGTTTGTGGGCCTGGTTTTGTTTGAGATACAGGGCTGCACTCCTTCATGAGAGAAATTTTTCCATTTAAATAATTACTACTTTCTGTTTCTGATTTATCTAGAAACTCTGGCATTTTCTCTGTCTAAAAGTCTCATTACTAGTAAGACTCTCATGGTAGTTTGGCAAGTCTACTCCCCATTATGGATAAAATCAGTGAGTACAGAAACATATTGGACAAGAACTGTTTTTCTTAGCTGAAAGAAAACTTGAATTCCAAGTGAAAACTTGGGTTAGTTTTCCACTTTTTTTTTTGTTCCCTAATAGCTTCCTTTGTTGCACTATCACTTCAAAACAGACCTTTGTGGTTACTTTTCACCCTTTTTCAAAGTACAGTTTTCTTACTTCAACGTTAAAAGCTGAGACCTTTTTTTGGGAGGGTGGGTTTGGTTCGTTGGTTGGTTGGTATTTTTTGAGAACTACTGTTTCCATCTTAATTGCTGAAATTAGCAGACAAATGAAACTGGAGGCTGGAGAAGCTAGAAAAATAGGCTAGGAAGGAAGAGATGGTGGAAGAAAATGACAGAAATACATAAAACACAGTAAATATGGGGAGAAAAAAAGCAAACAGAAAAGGAAAAGAATTGCATTGCCAGAGAATGAGGTCTTGACTCTCTCCTTGCCTGCGCTGGAATGCTTATGTGTTTTCAGGAAGCGTACTGGGGTTTATGGAAACATCTTTCCTGTTGTCATCCCTGGGTAGAATGATTCCTTTGAAATTACTTACAGGAGTGGAAAAGTCATTAATCAAGCCATCTTCCTAGCCTATGCGTGAGTCTTTCTCTTTAAGTCACCTTAGAGGAGCAGGGAGAAGAGGAAAATGAAGAACAGGAGTGATCATTTCAGGACTGGAAAATAATGGACAAGGCTGTCTGGGGGAAAAAAAAGGGAAATAAAAATAGTCTTCAACAGAGCTTCCTACTACCAATGTATCTCTAAAAAATAGAGAATGTGGTTGTGTGTGATTTGCTAGAGGAAGTAGAGGAAGGTCAATAAAGAAAAGCTCACAACTTTAAAAAATGTTATTTTCTACTTTATATATTTAAAAATAAAGGGAAAGCTTAAATGAAACACACAATCTTATTTGTGCTTGTTTGGATGGTATGATGGCCAGGAATTGTTTGTTTCAAGGGGGTCTGCTTCACCTCTTTTTCCACTATGGTAACAAGTCTCTCATACTGTTTATGTCTCAAGACCCATGCCAGAAGTCTGCAGTTCTTGTCTTCCTGTACAGAACCGTTTTGCTTGGCTGTGAGCATAAAAGCTCTAGGGAGGCACTGTCTATTAAGGCTAATTCTGTTTCAGCCTTATCCAATACTTTTGTCTTTTGTGTGGCTCTCTCACACTGTGTAGTTTGGCTATAGTTACAATCGGCGTGCCTCTGGCCTATGAAATGTTGTGCTGGTTCAGTTGCTTTCCTATGGCCATGTTCCACACACTCTTTCTCAGAAGTTCACAGAGCCTAAATGTATCCACTGATCAGTCTGATCTTCTGCTCAGAACCAGCTACAGAACTTTGTGCAATGGTCCCAGTAAATCCAGGCTGCATCTCAGCACAGCTGGCATGGCCTGGAAGATGGGACCAGTGGAGATATCAAAACAAGTTCCTCAGGAACTGGGGTTTTCAAAAGCACAGTGCTGTACTGAGTAGACCTGTCCAAGCTAGTACTGAAACCAGTGACACAGTGGTGCTCTGCTGATTCTTTTTATACTTGATGAGAAACAGTCCTAAATATTCTGTGAGGACCACACTGTTTAGGCACTCCTCTTTGCCTTGCAGGCAATATTGCTTTGTTCAACACTGGTGGGAAGGTCTCTGATGGATGTGGATGTGCCTGCTGCATTTCAGGAACAAAAAATCCCACTGGCCTCCAGTGGCAGTTCTAGAAACACTGCTGATTTATTGGAGTGTTTCTGATAATCCCTCTCTAACTGGCTTTTGTGGTTCACATGGGTGGTTGCTGTGGCTACTACTGCAGATAGGGGATTAGTATTATGTGAAGTCCTGGAGAACCCAGGGAAATCTGAAGTGCTGTGGTTCTGAGTGATCTCCACACACATAGCAAGGAGATCTTATTGCAACATGCATGTTTTTGTGGTGTTCTGCAGAGAAGCAACATATTCTGGAGGAATGACCTTACTCAAATTCTTAAGAGGATACTGTGATGAGGAGCTTTAGGGCTACACGCAGCATCTGGGATAATATCCAAAAAGCCCAGATGTTTAGTCTTCAGTGGCTTCATTTTAAGCTATTAAATGTGGAGTTTAGTTTTTGGTTGGAAGATGACTTTTTCTTAATTTTCCTAGTGTACACTCAAATGTTGACTTTCCTGAGGGAAGCTTGATTCTGTTGGTTGCCCATTCAACAGGTGCAATGCACTTCTGCCACATATGTGAATCAGGATTGGAATCACATGATTTATTGGACTTTTTCTTTCTTTTCTTTTTTTCAAAAGCTCTTAGTTTGTTTTTTTTTTTATCCAGGACAATAATGCCTCGATGCAGTAAATGCAGACTTCCTAAGTGACAAAATCCCTGATAGGGGAAGGTGAAATGAGCATCCTAATTAGATGTAGTGTAGAGTAGGGGAGGGAAAGGCTGTCTAATACTGTAGTCTGTCTCCCATCATGTCACACCATCATGCTTTGCATGAGATCCTTCATTTGCTCCATCTTGTTTCTAGATACAGGCAAGGAAAGGCTACTTCTTTTTCATGTATGTTCTTTGTCCCAACTATCTGGGAAGAAAAAACCAAAAAATAAGTAATAAAATGAAATGACAGAATGGTGTAATTTATGAAACACTATGGAGGTTTTCTCTTTCCAAATGTCTTTTCTGTCTGTTGCTGGAACCTCATATTGTCTTCTAGTGCAGGAGAGAGCACTGGGAGGGTGAAGCTGTTCCACCTCATGAATAAGATGAGAGTGGCAATCCCCATTTCTGTCAAAGGTTCCAAGCCTGGTGTGCGAAGGAATTTACACCTCAGCTCCATGGTACCGCCTACCTTTGCCCTTAAGCAGTGACAAATAAACATGCTCTCAGGGTCGTATAACACAATGCCACTCAGTGTAATAGAAATACCCAGTACAGGATCTTCTGATTGCATTATATACAGAAATACATGGCTATGTCATCTGATGGATGCACCACCTGCCTGTGTCACCTCTGGAAGAAAGAGTCCCAGGTCTGCCCAAGAAACACAAAGTAGTGCCTAGGAAGGTGTAGGGGTAGAACAGCAAGCTGTTGCCAAGGCTGCCATCTCTGTGTGATGGAAATGAGATGGGTTTCCTTTTGTGGGCATCCTTTTGTTCATGGGCCCTGAGTAACCGTGTGTTCATTTTCTCAGCCAGTGAGTACCTCATCACCTCCCTCCATAGACTCTCCTCACTGCTTTCAGGGTCTGGTGGTTGTTTGGGAAGGTGCTTTCCTTTGCATTTGGTCACAAAAATGGCTTTGAGAGCTACAGGCCAGCCATAAAGCAAGCAGCAAATTTTGTAGTACAAGATTTGTACTCTTAAGAAAGCACAGCCGCGCCTGCCGGATATTTGTCTGGCTAATTCTTGCTGTTGACAGGAAGCAGACATTCAGGCTCAAAACATTTACATATCTCTGCATTGACAACACCAACATGTATTTGGCGTCTGCGAGAGAGATGCGCCGCAGAGCCTGTGTCTATTCTCTGTCTCGCCTGCCACAGCAAACGTGGGCTGAGTGACTGACCAAGAGCACACACACACACAAAACTGTGGGGAGATTTCATACTCTGCCTTGAAAGAGCAAAAAATGATTTTTGGTTCCTGTTTCTTTATTTCTTTGATGCGTTGTATGAGGATCCTGCTGGGCATTTCAAATGTCTTTTTCTCTCTTTGTGCATTTTGGCTGCCAAGGCAAAATGCATTTGCTGGGTTTGTGTGCCCCAGCAAAACTCCTCGCTGCTTCCTCTTGCATTTTTGGTTATTTGTTGTACTACACTGATGCACAGCCACTCTCGGCAAACTATTACAGACTGGACATCTCAGTAACTTTCTGTATCATTTATAAAAACAGTGATATTTTAAATAATAAAATATCCCTCATTAATAACAGAATATGACTGTATCTGACTTGTCCTCACTTTCATTTTAAAAAAGAATATTTTAGTATACCTCCCTTCCTCACATTTCTCTTTTATTTTTAAGCCTTGAAATTCATACCTTAAACTGGGTTAATGTGGTAGAAGTTGTTTTCCATTGTATATTTGGCCTTTCACTGGCAATATATGTCAATGAGTTTGCTTCTTAACTAAATCCTAAAGTGTCTCTGGACACCCTAAACTTAACACCTTTATATTCAGAGGATGCCTGAGCATTTAGGAAAAGCTACTGAATATAGTCCTTGCTGATATTCTTATGATCTGAACTCGTATAGGACACAGCAATCACCACCATCAACAATGCCTGCCCACCCCCTCTTTCTAAGGCAGGTATCAGATTTTTCATTTATTCTTCAATGATATTGCTGCCAAAGTTCCCTCAATATCTGCTTGTTACACGAAGTTGGGAAACATTAAGCAATTACATGGAAAGGTAATTAGATGATTCTAAGGATTGGATTTTGAGAAACAGAGAAAATATCCAATAGTAAAATCATTTACTTAGCAAGTAATAGGAGGAATTCTGAATGGAAAGTTGGAAGAATATTTATAGGGAAAATATGAGATGATTTTGTAAGTGCCCAAGCCAAAAATGGTCACAGACGTGAAGGCAATGTATATGGTACAAGGATGCGTCAGGTGAGATCCTTCCAGTAAGTAAAGGGTTGTTGTGGTGTATATTTTGGGGGGACCCTGGGGAGGATTCCCCGGGAGCNTGAGCTAGGATATACCATTACAATAAAATGCAATCCCACAAAGGGCAATATTAAAAGAATTATGTCAGTCACTGATGTAGCCCCATGTGGTTATCTAATGTTGGGTTTTCATCATCCACATTCCAGAAGGACCCAGGATGTCTCTTCCAATCCCATATTTGTGCCTTTTCTTCTCTACAAGCTCTGTGAAGGCTAATTGTGGCCATGAATTTCAGTGTGCAAGAAGCTTCCTACATATTTGCATTTGTGCACAGGGGATTGTGCTCCTGCTGGTTTGACCTCCTGAAGCCCCACAGTCATCATCCAGGTGCCTTCAGCATGGGCTTCAGTGAGCACCTCCCTGAGACCTTTGTGGTGTGTGACCCCCCTGTTCTGTACCAGCAGGGAGTGTTACATAAAAGCTGATGCTGCAGAGCTACCTTAAATTCAAGGTGGGAAGGAAGGTGTTTGCTTCAGATTCAAACATTATATTATTCACTTGATTCTTTTTCATGTATTAGAGATATGTGATTTGTAGTGATAGGAAACTTCTACTATTTCGAAATTCAGACTTGATTAAAAGCCTGCACTTCACCCACTTTATCACTGTCTTCCACTTACCTGCATTGCAGAATGATCTCAAATCTGAAGAAAATGGATTAGAGATCTTGAAAAGAGAATTTCTGATTTTCCTTTTTTTTTTTTTTTTTTT
>VXBR01005089.1:5922851-5963798 GCA_013400215.1 Cisticola juncidis
TTTTTTTTTTTTTTTTTTTCCCATTTTGTTACAGCCTGGAAAACTAGTAGCCATTTCTGGATGCCATAATAATAGTATTTTTGAATTTCAGGCTACAGCTAAATGTGGTAGATACATGAAAAAAGGCTCGGAAGGTGCAACGGGTATTTAGCACAAAAGAACAAGAAAACCCTGGGCAATATAGCTATAAAGCTATAAGGATGTTTAGATTCTGATTGTCTGAAATACTGTCCAAGTCCAAAATCATTGGTCCATAAATGTACACTGTGTCTTTGACATGGATTTTGTTCTCACCTGCGTGTTCTGGCTGATCCTGCTCTGTGCTGTCCATCTCTGCTGTGCTTCTCCTCCATAACACAGGTGGAATGCTGGTTGTTACCACCAGTCATTTCTTGAAAGCACATTGACCTCTTGCTCAAGAGTCATCAGCATTTCAGCATGATGGTGGTAGTGGTATCAGGATCCTTTTCTTAGAAATATAAAATATTCAGAAGGTATTGCTCATCTCTGCCTAAAGGTCCAAGACATCGTGAGGGTTGATGGGTTGGAAGAGAAGCTCTTTGCATGTTATCCAGAATGTTTATCACAGCAAAGGTTGGCATGCCAGAATTGGCCAACTGGCACGCAAAAAAAAGCATTTAACTTTCTTGGGAAAGTGTTATCACTTTGCTGCCTTTTAGAAACTATAGTTGTTTTCTGAATTACAAGTGGTTTGCATAAAGAACATAAATTGCTGTGCTCTTTATCACTGCTTACTGTATGACAAATATACAGTCCAATTTTTCAAGTGCAGTGTCTTGAAAATGAATGTGTATTTGAAATGAAAACCATTTCAGTACGTGAGCATCCTCCCTCTGGAACAGACTGGATAATAACATGTTCATCACCTTGGGTTATTTTAATATTTCCTGAAGCCTGCACAAGATGCTTTCTATTTTCTTGTCAAAACATACTGAAAAGAAAATTATTTTTAATAAAGTACAGTAATCACAGTGTGATCACCAAGTGCATCTTCTCTTGTCAGACTGTTTCTTCCTACTTGCAAGGATTTGCAGTTACTTAATGGTAAGATAGCTGAGCAATCCCATGTTGGGAGGAAGAGAATGGAATATTTCATTGCTGACAAAGGGCCCTGGGTGATACACAACATCCTCCTCTGCCTCCTAGAATAGTATCATTGTTTAAAATGAGTGCTGGCAGGGTTGGCTGCTGAGAGATTTCATTTCCCCCCTCCCAGTATTTCACTGCTGTCTTCCATAGGTGTGGTGCACTGGAAGGAAAGCACCCGTAGATCCTGTTTTGTCTGTCCACAAATATCTGCTGGAATGCCATGCCAGATACCAACCTTGAGAGATGCAGGCAGTATCAATGTTCATTTCTAACTAGGCCACGGGAGCTAGAATTAGTCTCATAGTTTCTTAGGTTATGTGCCTTTCTGGTGAACAGCTGGTGGATAACTTGCTTAGCTTTGGGTAAACTGAGGTCCTGCATTTAGAAGAGAAAATCTGTTGTCTTACACAGGCACTGGGACCTTTCAGAACTAATGGCTGAATGATTTTTTTTCTAAACTGTTTCTCTACACCAGGTTTTTTACTCAAGTCGCTCAGGTCTAAAATAAGTGATGAACAAATCTCAAGAGATTTGGTTTCATATCTTACCCAAACATTATCCAAGCTAAGTAAAGCTCTGGAGTCTGCATAACTGAGCATGAAACCTCAGAAGAACAGACTTTCTCATGAGAGTGTCAGAGTTTCCTGCTGTCTGGAAATACCGAGAAAATAGTCTTTCTTGTGGTATTTTGAAACTTCAGCATCTGGACGTCGCTGTAATCAGAGGAAAGTGAATGTGAAAAATAGCGGTTTAAAAAGCCAACCCCTTTCCAGTCTTGGGGGTAAGGGTTCCTTACAAGTTTTTCAGGGAAGCTATTAATTGATACCATAACTCTGGATCTCAAAACAGGTGATCTAAATCTGAAACTGAAAATTGTGGTTATTTTGTTCTGGGTATTGCAAAATATTATCGCTTGTGAGTCACTGAGTGTTTCTCCAGTGGAGGAAAGAAACAGCTATTGTATCCTTCCCTCCCTTTTATGTAAATATGTAACTAAGCACTCCTCTTGCAGTTCTTGTGTTTGGGAGAACATTCTGCTTTCTTCAATCACTGCCTCAAGTGTGAAATCTAGCTCAGCTGCAGAGCCACAATGCCTGTCTCATGCTACAGAAATCTACTGAAAATAATCTTCCTGATTACATTATGCAACTAATATATTGATAAAAACGTTATGGTAGTAAATAACTGTAATGTTGAATCATACATAGGTTTGTATGGCAATTGTAGATGTGAGCTATCACTGTATTTATAAATAGAGTTAATCTTCATTTTGGATTTTGACAGTGAATCAATGAGACTTGCAGAGAGATTTACTTCAAAAGTTAAAGATGGAAAAGTGTGTTTATCTCTTGTTGTTCTGCCACTGCAAGATTTGAAATATGGTTTTTTTGTTTTTTTTTTTATTCAGTCCCTATTTAGTAACTTGACCAATGAATTTTCCATAATTGGTTTTGTGTGGTTAATTCAAGTTCGCACTGTTAGCAAATACCAGGAAATGTTTCTCAACTTCCCTCTCGGTTTATTTTCACCAAGATTTTAGTTCTTTGAAAGGTCCTCACAGAGTCTCAGGTCTCTCCCTTTGTGCTGGTGATGTGCTGCAGTTAGGGTTACCCATAAGTATTCGCTCACATGTAGGTTCACTTTTAAGGCCCCAAATGTTTGTCATTGTTATGGATAAACAAATGGTGTTCTGCCATTTGCAAAATCTGGATTTTTATGGCTATGTTTGTGCTCTTTCTAGAATTTTCTTCAGTTTCCCAGTCTTTGGGGTTCTGAATTGCCAGGAATGCAGTGTAAATGGAGAGAGGGTACTCAAGTGCAATACTGCTTTCTTGATAGGTATATTTGCTAAATTCATAACTTCTTATGCCTCTCCCCCTCACAGTTGTTATTGCAGCCATCTTTCACAAAGAGCTTTTGTCAGTTTTGAGATCCGCTTCTGTTCCTTCAGAGACCAAGGTTTTGGAAGCATGCAGTTCCAGAAAAATAGACATGAATATGCATATACATATAGTTACTTACATATACTTACTGTATAAGTACTTCCTTCCCACATAGCAAAATTTTGCAGGTTTCCTTGTACTGTTTCATTTACTTATCGGAAATTGGCAAAAATAATTTAGAAGCAGTTTAAAATACATTAAAATATCATCATGAGTTCCATACTTGAGTTTTGCATTGAAGTATTATCATTAATTACTCAATGCAGTTAATAATAACCTGTATTCATGTACGCACTGCTTAAATCAAAGTAATTGAGTGTTTAAATTAAGAAGGTGTTTGCAAAGAGATCTCTAAAAGTTCTGTTAGTGCTGGTTTTCTCCAGTTATAAAGGGGATTCAAATAAGGCAAGAGGCAAAAGAAATCACTGCAAAAACATAATCAAAGTGACAGTTTTGTGCTGTATTTCCATATCAAGCTAAAGCAAACAAACAAAAATCAGCAATATATGCATACTTAACAATGTAGGTGCATCTCTGGGGAGTGATCTGAAATGAAGGGACTATCTTTTCTTTGTTGCATTTAAGATTCTTCACTTCCAATTATTTTTCTAACTATGTATTAGCTGTTTTAATTAAAAGGTGATGATTCACCACTTTCTAGCCACTGAGAACATTTTTATAAAGTAGAGATTTAAAAATAGTAATGATGTAGACTATTTTACTATTACTCTGGGCATTAGGAATAGGAATATTTTAACACAATTTGAACAATGAAAGAAAAAGCTGTTTTCAGTAATTTTGTGTTCAAGGATGATTCAACCTCTTTGCTTGCTAGCTCTAATTTTCCCAGGCTTATAAAACTTTAATTTGATTCTTTATCTGAGCATAAAACAATGTCTGAAAATTGCATAGTAAATTACTAGATAATCACTTTTTTTGCAGACTACCTGATTGTCAGAGCGAATACTGCCTTTTAAGAGACACTCTAAATAACTACTGGGCAAAAGTGAACTTTACAACTCAAATTAACTTAAGTTTTTGTGAAATCCTAGTGGTTTCTTTTAAGTGTGGAGAAACATCTCTTTGATTGTTACATATTTGCTTAGCTGTGTATTTATACTATTTTGTGTCAAAACGTCATTCTTGTGTCTTCAAGTTATGCATATATATGTACAGATGTGTGGAGGTGATATCATAAAGTTAAATTAATGTATTTGTGATAAATATATTCTATTTCATGGTTTCTTAATTCATCAAGTAATTTTCACTGCTGCCTCTTCCCTAGGCTGGTATTCCTCTCTCTCATCACATCTCCTTTTGGTGGTCATTTTTGATTTCTGGTCTCTAAGTAACACTAGCAGAAACATTGATGAAAAAAAAGCAAACACTCTCTTAAAATTACTTTATCCTTCTTTTTATCCAAACAACCTCTATACCTCTTGAAGACCCAACCCATGTGATATGCTCAGTCTTTTCTGTTCTGTATTTCAGATCTGATATATTGAATTCTAGATGGTCAGAAACAAGGACTGGGAACTTTTTTACATTAAAAAAGCATTGTATGCTGGTGGGAAGTACAGTTCCAAGTGGTCTGGTACATCAGACCTAGAAAAAAAGTTTAGCAATAATGGAATTGTAATTGCACACAAGCAAATCTGTGTTCATCTTTTAAAAGTTTCTCCACTATTATGTGTAATATTATGCAAAATTTACACTTCTTATGCTGCCAAAAGGAGTCGCCGTGACCAAGTCAAGCTCTCCAAGGTGGGAGAATGCCAGAGGTGGAGTTCCTGCTGTGCCACAGCTTCCCTTAAACGCCCACGTCAGCCCCTAGTACAGAGGGTCTGGCAGGAGAGGGGGCCGCCCGGGACAGTCGGCCTTTTCAATCTGTCAGGAAGGAAGCAAAGATGTTAACTTACAGAAACCAAGCGTTAACTCCTTTGATGAAGTGAGTTGGTTGGCATCAGTGGAACCAGAAGAGCTCCTCAGTACGTGTGAGCTCCCCATCTGTATTTAGGTGCTTTCAAGATTAGTGACTCAGGAACACTGACTGAATCAGTGCCCAGACTCCATGCTGGTCTCCTGGATGGATGGGTCAGGTCTCCTGTCTCTTGTCTGTGTTTGTGTGGGAGCCAGAAAACAGAGAATAGTGGTTGACTTGAGTTCAAGAGATTTAAAGCAGCACCTGGTCAGAGGTCAGATGTGGTGTTTTGCCTTGGGTCAGGCTCAGCTCACCATCCCCAGCTTATCTTCCCTTGTTGGTCATGGTTTCTCCTTTCTCAGCCCCCTGCCAGAGGTTCCTGTCTTTCCAGAGCTCCAGCTCAGCAGCGTGCCAGGGCACTCCACTCCTTGCTTCTAGGAAACCACACTTCTCCTGCTCTTTGGCAGGTTTTTTCCCATTTTATTTTGACCCTGGCTGATCAGGTGGCTGCCGAGCTATGGCTTGGCTGCGTGTTGCCCTTTCAGTTGGTGGTTGCAGGTTCTGGGGGCAGTGGCAGCAGGACGGGCGGAGCCGCTGCGAGGACATGGGGGTGTGCAGTCAGGACAGGAGGGAGGGCAGAGCAGGCTGCACATCAGCTCAGCAGTGTGGCAGTTCCTTTCCCATGGTGTCAGCAATGACCGCTGCCAACGGAGCATCTTCCGTGCGAACACACACCTGGGTGTGCCTGCTGTTGGCACCAGTCGGGGCACCGAGCTGCTGGCACATCCTGAACCCTCTGCTCCTGTGCACTTTGAGTGACTTGTGCCACCTTTGGCAGTGCCTGAGGAGCCGCCTCAACACTCCAAAAGGGCACAAGGCTCTCACTCCTGCCGCTACACCAGCGGAGCTCCCCGGAGGTGAAGTGCAAAGGCCCATGTGTGCCAGCGGAAGCTCACCTTTGCTCTGTGCCACCATCCAGCACTTCACAAGAATTACGGGAACCTCAGGTGGCAGGCAGTCCCTTAAATTATTTGGCATTACCCCTAAGTACCCAATCCATCATGGCAATTCAGAGTTTGATGTCGAAGACCTCTACACACCTGCAATTACTTAAATCCACAAAATTGCACCCATAGGTATTTGCAGGCACAAAAATGTTGGCATAAAATTAGAGGCCGTTTCCTAAAACCTGTGCCGAAATTTTGATGATATACTATATGAGAGGTTGTTATTTTGAAATGGATTTGTGGAAAGCAATTGAAAATCTCCAGGCATCCCATCTGTGTTTAAAGCAACAACAATAACAAAACTTTAAATTAGCATAGGAGATTTAAGACATTTCAGGAAAACATTGATTAAATCTGCCAATGAAATGAACGTGTTTGGCGAGTGACCTAATTAGTGTATACTTGGTTCTTTTTCACTGCACTGCTTACCACTAATTGCTGTTCTGCTGGTCTTCTCCTGACAAGTAAGAAAAAACAAGGATGAGGGATTGGTTGAGGAAATAGTGACATTCAGTTTTAATTCATTTGAACCTGCTGCCAAGCTTAATTATGGAACTGAGAAACTGAGACCAGGAGGCCCCCAGCCATTTAGGTTATAGGAGACGGAGATGTTTAGTGTCTGCCAGTGTATTTGGGTAGCACTTATTGCAGCTGGCCATAAACTTGAGCTTGCTGATGCTTAGCTGTTTTCTTTCCCCCACAGGTTAAACACAAACAAACAAACAAAACACCCTGTTTTTATTTTTAAAATTTTATTTAGCCCTAATGGCATCAGGCCAATACAAAATTACAGGCATTGTATTTCTTAAAGGAAAGGTTTAACAATTATTCTAGATAGTGTTGTCCTGGGTTTCTCTGTGTGCGTGCTTGCATGTAGGAACTTGTGATAAGGCATTCTACAAAAAAAACCAAAACAAACAAAATAAAAATAATAATTAAACAAAAAAGCACCAAAACAAAACAAAAAAACAACAACGAAAAAACACTCTTGGGATCTTGGAGGCCTTGTAGCACTGGAGTATCAAAGTCACCCTCAGTGTAAGTACCCTTGAGGTGAGGGGCTCATGTTAGTGATAAGTTCAATTCCCATCTCTCAAAGCAGCAGGGGACAACACAGCTTTCTTTATTTGTGTTTGGAGTTCTTAAAGGAAAATGTCAGGATGCTTCAGGCAAATAGGGGAAATAGTTTTGGTTTTGGTTTCCTGTGGTGGTGATGGATTCTTGTGAGCATAGTCTGAAGGTCCTCTTTAGAGTCTGAGTTCGTTTTTTCATGATGTTCTGCATAAAAATTGAGGGGGGAAAATGTATAAGCCACTGACCAGAATGTTTACAAGGCAGTGAACACACAATAAAAATGCAGGGGAAAGAAAAGAAAAAAAAGCTGTGGAATTTGAGTCTAGCAGAGGGACAGTCTGGTGGGAATGCCCTTGTTTTTAAAGGAGGAAAAAGAAATGTAGATGTTTTCTCAGAGCAGCATCTGATTGGCAGACCCTGATCTGAATTTCACCCCAGGGGATGATTTGAACCATTTTCCCAACTTTTCCTAGGAGGAGCCAGGGAACAGAGCAGGGATAGATGCTGGAGCAGCCAAACCCAGCCACAGTGCACCTGCCAGGGGCAGCCTCAGCAGCCCAGTTCTGCTAACAGGCAGCACAACCCACTTCAGCCACAGCCTGGCCCAGGGGGAAGGACTCTCAGCACAGGCAGTTTGAGGCTTCATTTACACTTTGGAGAACACTGGAGAGGATGTTCCACAACCCAGTTTTAGCTTTTGTAGGGGCTAAATTTCATCCACCCAGACAATTAAATTAAAAAACAAAAAACAACCCATAAAAACCACAAAAACCCACAAAAAAACCCACCAAAAACCCCACAAAACCAAAACCCAAAAAACCTCCAACAACCCCCCCCAAACCCACAAAAAAAACAACAAAAAAAAGAAACCAAAACAAACAAAAACTCAACAAACAAACAAACAAAACAAAACACCCCAACACACCAAAACCCAAACAGAAAAAACAACACTATTTAGTCAGTGCCTGAGACACAAGAAATGGAGTGAGATTATAAACCAATGAAATATGTTAGCGTTGGTCACTAACACAGACTACAAACATCTACGTGGAAGAACGGAAACTGTACAAAAAGGCAGCATGCCTGGTTTTCTGTTATATAGCATTGCAGGGTTCTTGTAAGGATACTTGAATGCTGAAACAGCCTGGGAACTTGGCTTCCCTTGCGGCAGATTGATGTTCTTTGGACGGGTTTTCAGCCATGGAGTGATTTTGTCCTGATGTTCTGTGTGTGGTGGAGAGATGTGTCGGGGGGGGGGGNTGCAGGGGTGGGGGGGGGGGGGGGGGAAGAAAAAGATTCTGGGAATGGAAATGAGCTTGAGGGAAGGAAAAAGAACAGCTCTGCAGTGAGACTGGGAGTAGTAATATTAGAATGCATAACAGGCAGCTAAAGATGTGGGGTTTTTGTCTCCAGACTCCGCTTGTTCTCTGATATGGTCATATAACCCCTGGTGCTCACAGAAAAAGTGCTTAGATGACATTTATGGTTTTAGATATTATGGCCTGATGTTACTCTTCAATAATTTATTATGCTAGATCTATCTGATATCTATGATACAACACTGGAACAGTCTTACACATTTCAGTTTTTTTTACAAGCAAAACTTAGATGTAAAAAATCACTGTGCTGTCTAGAAAGTCATATTAAAAATCATTTCCTTTCTATTCCTTCATACATGAAGCTTACAGTCTACGCCGATGCTAAAAATAAAAATCTAACTTCATGATCTGTTTTTAATTACAATGTTAAAATTACTTTTGCACTTTCGCCTCCTAATTGTTGGGCATGGAAATGGTGAGAAATAAAAAACAATTTTGTTTCCTGAGAAAACCTCCTCACTGTCCTATAAAGTAATTTTCTCAGTGTTTGATCCAAGCCATCCCATCACTTCCCAAGACATTTCAGATTTCCCATTTGACAGCTCTGGCTTCTTGTCAGGATCTCTCATATAGGAAAATGGAAGTTGCATCTAATTGTGTCTCCTTCTTCCTCCCAGAAGTTTCTCTCCCAGAGGGCAAAGGCATTGGAGAAATCCAGAGAGTACTCATGCTCTCTTGTAGCATGTTTTTTAGTTCAAAGCAGCATCAGCTTCACTGCTGCTCTTCAGTGAGAAGAGAGCTTGGATAGCACTGCAACGGAAAATGCGATATAGGACAAGCTGATTTAAAAATGGCTTGCTGTAAAAAGGGAAAATCAAATGAGGGAATCCGAGAAGGTCAAACACTCCTCACATTCCGAAGTTGATCAAACTCTAGTGTTTATTAGATTTTTTTTATCACCTCAATCTGTCAGTGTCTGTATCACGGTGTCCCTCAATCTCTAGTAATGCCCTGTCAAAAAATATCCCCCAATCTTCCCCATGACAAGAAACCCTCCACTTAACAAACCAAAATAGAAAACTGAGCAAAGAAAAGAAAGGTTCAGATCTTGACTTTGGTACAGAGCAGTGCTTTTCACGCTCCTTCAGTCAGCAGTTTTCTTACTTGTTTTAATTTTCTTGAAACTTTGCAGATGAGATTTAAGTCAAGAAGCAAAAACATCCGTGTACACAAAATTCTTTCATGATTGGACTAATACCTGCATTGAGCAATGTATGCATACCAAAATAATAAGAGAGATGTTTGTAATTTGAGGGGCAAAGTGATCACAAGCACAGGCTCTTATACCTAGATTTGGTGCAGAGAGGATGGCAATGAAGCCTCTCAGGAGCAGGAAGAAAGGCTGGGAAAAGAAGTACAAATGGATACAGCAGAAAATCTGTGGTTGCCTCCTGTAGGATGTGTATTGACCTAGTAAATGGAGATGTCTGCAAAGAAGCTATAAATATGCTTGTGCTAATATTATTAAAGCTTTCAGGCGGTTCAGTTTCATCCATATGGCTTTCCAGGGAGATGCCAAAGATGTGGCCCCTGGCCACAGCTTGTCTGAGCAGCACATGCCTACCTGCACTGTAATTGCTTAATAAGATGTAGGGGTTTTCCCTGGATGGATTGTGAAAGATATGCAGCTGCCTAAATAGGTGCTTGGTGAGACTTCTAGATCTTCCTAATTCCGTTGAAATCTTTATGAGCAAGACATTTCAATGCTGTTGAAGATCCGAGAGAGCTCAGTGCTTTAAAAGTTGTGAAAAGTCGATTCCTTGCCCTCTTACCCCTTCTTTATATCTTGAGGAAAATAAAAATACTTTCAAGTTGTTGCTATCCAGTAGGGGCTTAACAGCACTGGCCTTTCCTTGAACATTCCAGTGTTGCTGGCTAAAGGAAGAAAAAAATGGAGAGGGAGGAAGAGAAGACAGGAAGTGACTGGCTGATTAATATACAAAACTAATGCAAATACCGGGAGTAAGAAAGCCACTTAAAAGCAGATGATTATCCCTTGCCAATCCCTAAGATCTAACCTCTGAGCTGTTGTTCAGATGATACCCCAAAGCAATTCCTGGCAGGGATCTGTCCCTTGTTCCAGCAGAGAGAGCAGTGAGATGAAAGGGATGTGGTTTAACCAAAGCTGGGACTTTGCTCTCTCACCATCATCTAGAGCTATATGGCAGTAGAGCACACATTGGGATTTCTCCCTGGATTGGTCCCACCTGCTGGAAGGCTGCTCTCCCTGCCCCTGCACATATGGCCCCAGCCTGCCACAGAGATTTGTTGCCCTCCTCATCTGAAGGTTAATCCTTGTATGGGTTTAAAGGACAGGAGAAAGGGGTATTTTGTCCTGAAACTAGCCATTGCAAGCTGTAGCTTTGTATCCAAGGAAGGTCCATAATGTTACCAATGTTACCTCCTCCTATGGAAGAGATGGGGCAGGACTCCAGGGAACTGAAGTCCCATGAGCATGTGTGCCCTTCTGCTGCCAGGGACCTTTAATCTGTTAGGACAGACAAAGACTTGCCTGCACTCCTCCTCTGCTGCGTATCTTCTGGCACTTTGAACCTTGTGCTCACTACATTCCCTTAAACTCCACTAGGTTCAGGAGAAAAGGTGTGACAAATAGAGGTGTGGTGGCAAGGCTACCGGAAGACTGTGAGACGGTATGAGAGAATGGAAAGGTTTTCCTTACTTTTGAAAATCTTTATCTGTGCTCATACAGATGGATGATACTGAAAATCTGTATTTATCTGTTTATTTTCCAGGTTATGGTTTTGTAGATTTTGACAGTCCCGCAGCAGCACAGAAAGCAGTAGCATCTCTCAAAGCAAATGGCGTGCAGGCGCAGATGGCAAAGGTAAGAGGAGCTATGTCCTTGCAGGATTATTTCAGCTGTTGGGTTACATTTCCAAGGGTTTGTTTTGCTCCTGTTTTTCTTAAGGTTTTGGATTGCTTATTCCAAAGATTCTTTCGTCCTTTGGCTCCAATGCCTTGTTCATCCCATGGTTTGTTTGTGTTCTTGAGAGCTGTGTCTCATGTAATGGGCTCTGCTCTGACTCTTTGTCCCTCTATCTGGAGAGGGTTTTAAGACAGAGAACTGAAATGGAAAAGCATTGGAAATGCTCTTTGCTAAGTACTGGGTGAAAGAGTTGCCTTTTCTTCACCTTGAAGTTGTCTTCAGTGGGTTCCTTTGCTTTGGAAAAGTTACTCTTTTCTGACATGGCTGGTGGGCTTCTGTGAAGGAGCAATTGATTGAGCATAAGGAAAATCTGGTTGATCTGCCTAGGTTTGGCTTCTCCTGCTGGTTGAGTTTTGGGGTGTTGTTTTTTTGTGGTTTTTTTTTTTTTTTTTTTTTTTTTTTTTTTTTTTTTTTGAGGACATGAATGAAAGTGTAGAAGGTTGTTGAAAGAATAGTTGCTAAAAGTTGTCTGGAGGTGCCTGGCAACTGTTCACAGATGCCACAGAGGCTGCAGAAGCCATAGCAAGCGCAGTGAGCTCAGTCACTCTGGTCTTGGAGATGTCCTTCATCCCCAGGCAATGGGGCTGATGGTGGGACAGGGGTTACAGTAATGACCATCGTGTGGTCCAGCTGTTGCCTTTCTGAAGGTGGAATAATGTGTCTTTGGGTTCTAGACTGTCAGCCAGCAAAAATAGCTGTTGCTTTGTACTTTAAAAATGGCTTGCCTGACAATCACAAAAAGCACTTAATATTGCCTGATTTAGTTTCTGTAGGAATGATGCTGTCCTAGAATTTAAAAGAGGGAAAGCAAACAGGTAATTACAAAAAAAGAGGGAAATTAACTAATAAACAACGGTCAGATTTGAAGATTTCCACTCAAAGGAATGTTGTTTTTCAAGGATGTATTAGTAAAAACATAGTTTTGTTTTGTTTTGTGGGGTTTTTTATTATTATTTTATTTTACAGAGAAAAGTAATTGCTGGTAAATGAGGTTCATTTGCCTTCTGCTGAATTACACTCACTGTGCCTGAAAGAAAGTGGATGTCATAGATGTATTTCTGTTTAACAGTGCCCCACAATGCAAGCTGGGCTGTTTTATTGGCTCTTAGGTTTTATTGACACATGGTGATAAAAAATATTTGCTTCAAATAGGTAAAAGATGGCAAGCTGAAGAATGTGGACTTCTACTAAGGACTGTGCTATTTTATTTCTCAGATGTACAGCATCTCCTTCTTAAAATATAGGCAATTGAATGCATTAGTCAGGCTGTGGAAAAGAAACCAAAGACAGGAGATATGTTTTGTCCTAATGATTGATATCAAATAGCCGTTTCTAGAAAGGAGTAAATTTATATAAATCTGTAAAAAATCTAAATCCATATAAACTGTACAGATTACAGTTATAGATTTAAAAATATAGATTTAAAGATAGAATTGAAAGATAAATCTATGCTTGGAGTTGTCAAGATTCAGAACAATGAACAGTTGCAGCACTCTTATTCGTGGAAACACCAGAAAAGACGGTGACTTAAAGCATTGTGGTTTGGGTTGTCCAATATTTAGGGACTAAAAGCAAAGCCTGATGTTTTCAGAGTGGGAAGAGCTGAACCAGCCTTTGGTTGGTTTGTTTTCTGGGGAACCTGTGGCAGGAGTAGTTTTTTGCCCTGTGAGATTTTGAGGCGTCTGGTGTGAACACATTTGTTTGCTCAAGATTGACTGTATTTTTATTATTTAGCCATGGTGCCTGGAATCTCAGATAGTTCTTTTCAGTGTGTTTGATAGCTCAAGATAAATACACAACTGACTTTTCTTATCTCTGAAAAAATCTAAGTATTTAGAAAAATGGGGTTTCGAAGGAAATTGAGATGACTCCACACAAAGTACCTCGCACTGCTGAGAAGGCAGGAGCCTGGGAAAGCAAATCTATCTGGAGAAACATGTTAGTTCTTGCACATGTTGGAAGCCAAGTCGCATAACAGGACTGAAAGACAGCATTACCTGCCAGTGTCTGAATTAACAGTGAGGGCTCAGAAGATGTTATGAGGAAAGGGGCAGAATAATAATTTAACCTGCATTTCTGGAAGTTTACCCAGAGCAGTTTTATTTCAAGAGCTTCTTTAATTAGTGGGGAATGGTGGCTCTCAAATGAAAACAAAATAAAAACAGTTAAGTCTGAAGAAATTCCCCTAAACCTTTTGTGGGCTTTCAAATATCAGTGTCCTCTATCTTTTACTCTGCATTGCAAAGCAGTGAAACTGCCCCGTGTAGAGGCCAGAGGGGAGACAGAGTGTAACGTGGGTTTCAGAAAATGTCAAAAATCTCAGTCCAGCTGTGGATGCTTTTGAGTAAAGGTGAAAGAGGCATTTTCCAGCTTTTTCTATGTGCTGGCCTTCTTCAGTAGAGAAAGTATGCTGAAGTGTCGGCATTGTCTGTGATGTTTTCCTGGAGAGAACTCTTGCTCGGAAAGAGTGGTTCTTTCTCAGTTTTAACACAATATAATTTTTCTCCTAGAAATCCAGGAATCTTCTTTGAAAAACAAAAAGTAGAACTGAACCCCCGCCCATGTTGGCTAGCAGAAGTATCTTGTGGATACTTGGGTAAAATATACTCATTTTATCGATGCTAAAATACAGCCGCCTCCCTCTTTTTTTATAGCATTTGGACACAGTTTTGGCTGATTTTGTCTGAGAGTGCTGCCTCTGGAAGAAGGTTAAACTCTGGTGGATTGATGCTCCAAGTCCCATCAGTATTGGAAAACTTGTTCTATTGAGGCTAATACATACACCCCATAAACCCACAAAGGGAAAAAAACCCAACTGTTAAACGTGTCTGAATTTCTCTTTTTGTTCTGGTTTGAAGCAGGCGGGTGAGGATTCGGCTGAGGGAGAGGAACAGCGCTAGTGTGCCTGCAGGGGTGGTGGTGGCAGCTGAGGAGATGAGGTCTGGTGGCAGGGACCCACACAAGGACCCACACAACCTCCCATGCACAGGAGAGTTGCGTGAGGCTCTTGCACTCGCGTGTTGTCACTTGGTTTCTTTAGCGTTTCTCTCAGAGGCACATGAAGGAGTTCTGACCACTACTGCTGTCCTAGATTTTTCTAAGTTGTCCATCTTTTTCAAAAGTGCTTCTTAAGCATTTCATTTATGGAGAAGAATTGATGCAATGGAGCTGCTGAGGGACGTTTTCCTAGCTGGCCTGGCTTATTTTGTGGTGTGTGTCCTTTGTGTCTTTGGATATGCAGAGTCACTTGTGTGTATGTTGTGCTTGCTTGCTGAGGCTGGTGGGTTTCTTTGGGTTTGTCCTCCTATTAAAAATGGCATGACTGATATGCCTCTGGATAATCTCACAGGAATTATTGATTTTGTTGTCTCCTTATGCTAGGGACTACAGAAACATGAGAGAAAAAACATTGCTTATGTTCATGATTTATATATCAGTTTAGGTTTTTTCCAGATGCTTCTTCCCCTGCATTTCCTAGAAAAATATTATAGACAGAACATGGAAAATTAAGAAGGAGAATCTTAGTAATATGGGAGTTGGCTCAGAGAAGTAGGCAAGGAAGCCTAATACACATGAAAAATATATCAGTGTTCTAATAAAATCTGTAGCCACATCTATTCTTGGGATTTGCTATAGTCCTTCACCCAGAATCACACATTCATCAGGACACTTCTTAATCTACTTTATATGTAAGTTTTAATGATGCCAAAGAGTCTAAATCACCTGAAAAATCAATAGAAGTCTGCTGTCTAAATAAATTTGAGCATCTGAGCTTGTGTCAGCCTGCAGTTGAACTGTGCAATCAGTTTATCCCTTCACAGACATTTGAAGTCCTCTCTACCATTTTTTATTTTCAGTTCTAGTCTGCTGTAAGATTGCATAATGTGGAAGTTCAGGCAAAGTTAGGTTCTTGCAGAGTATCTAATAGCTTCTTTAATACCTAGCAGCCCATCAGGAGTGTTGAAACAAAAGCATTCACCAAGGAAGTGTTTTCAGTCCTGTTTTCAGAAGGATTAAAAATGTATTTGATGCTGTGTATCTTCTCTAGGTTTTCCTTTTGTACTTATAATGCATTTAGACATCCTCAAGTCCTGTGTGAAAAATGCAGATATTGGAGGAGTATTTAATTAGCACTGGCAGTTGTCTAAGTCCAAGGGACTATTTCTTGACTACTCTGCTGCAGTAATTGCCACCAAGAAGGTACGCTGCAGGAGCTGGTTCTGAAAAAGGGCTGTGCCAGTGGGTTCTGATGTGTTTTCCTCCACAAGGTGAATTGCAGAAAGTGATTTTGCTTCTTGTGTGATATTTTTCTCATCTTTTCATCATGCAGAAGCTTAAATACAGGGAGTAATCACCATCTAGGTGAAAGATAAAAGGGAGCTGTTTCCCACAGAGCAGAGCCAAGCACAAGAGCTTCTAAAGAGGAACAGAGAGCTGGTTGCTGTGTAGTTGAATAGCCAGATTTCTCCAAGGACCAAGGAAAAGGAAATCCCATAGAAGAATCTTATTTATTTTCCAGACTTTTGTGTAGGTTTCAAGCATTGCTCTGGTATGAGTCAGCTGACCAAAGAAGTTCTGTCTGCTTATTTTTCAGCTTCATATTCTCTTCTTTTTAAATTACTTCCCTTTTATTCTGTGAGACACTAATACCCTAAAGGGCTGATCCTTAAAATGGAAAAATCTCTGGCGAAGACTCCTCTTTCCAATATTTTTTAAACTAGATTTTTAATGAAAAGTTTTGTTTGTTTCTGCAATTTAAAAATTATTGAAAATAGTAAGAATGCAGTTCCTACAAAATATGAAATATGGCCTATACACATGACACACTGGTTTCCTAACTCATGATTGAAACATCTGCAAATTTTAGCTAACAAAACTTCAGGATACTGGTTGGTCGAGGGTTTTTTGATAACATTTTTGGTTAACAACCCTACTGACTGAGCTAACCTTCCTTTTGAAACCAAAGTGGGCTTTTAGGAATTTTAGAGGTCAATATTGAAATTGTTAGGCTTGGTTTTACTCCCATGCTTTAGTTATTAGATGCCCGATCCCCAGTGAACTTCTATGAAATGTAATATTTGTATGGATGATTTATAAAGCACTGTAGTTGTCTGCTGCTGGAGCAGGAGCTGGTGCCTCTGGAAACCTCTCCGTGTTCAGCAGTGTAGGAGAAGCTGAGAATATGGCTGTGCTGGCCACATTCCACATCGTTTGTGAATGAATTGCACAGCCAGGCTTGGGCTGCTGCTGCTGCAACAGTTGTCAGAGACGTTTGGCACAACCCCTCCATGTGTGTGCAGCACTCTCCAGTGAGCTCCCCTCTTATCCTCCTAAAATGTGCAGCCTCTCTCCCTGTGCTTTTGCACAGCATGTACTGGCTGACCAACACTGACCTGAACTGGTAACAGTCCTGGGTGCAATCAGAATGAAAATTATAGCTGGAAAGAAATGAGAGTTCAGTCTAGATTTGGAAATTATACATGCAAGTGTCTCTCTTCTCTGATTTCTTTTACCAAGTCAGCCATACCAGAGGTGTCCTCCAGAATCACAAACCAAGAGCTCCAAGTTTCATGTACTGCTGCTTACCAAAGTCATGCTGTCCTCATTGTCTCTTGCCTGCTTACCTCTGTTTTTCATAAACTATCTTTTACTTTTGGGATGGGGAATCACAGTTTCCCAGATGGAGCTGGCCTTTAAGTGCAGGTTTTGTAAATATAGGATATTTTTCCATTTCTTAAAGGATAACAATTGGCAAAGCAAGAACATTAACAAGATGCTAAATTATTTGTATTTATGAGGTTTTATCTCAAAAATTCTTAGGAAGATATGCCTTTCAAAACCTGGAAGATTTTTTTTTTTCCCCCGGAGGAAACACTGTCTAAATTCAGGATTCAAATCACAGATGTGCTAGCAAAGGTCTAACTTTAAATTTCAGAAAATCTGCAGTGGCAGATGACAGTGTCCTGTGAGTGTCCTAGACAATCAAGACTAAAGCAATGAGCAGCTTTGCACGAACAATGCTAGATTGGGGTGATAGCAAAGATACATGACATTAATGGAAGGACTTGCTAGTCTTATTCAGCCTTGAATACTTCATGCTTCTACATGAGAACTCTATGGTAGCCAATGTGAAATGATCCTAGGATCCATTTCCTGGTTTTAGATGTGCATTCACAAGCCAATATAGAATGAATTAGCTTGAACCATTCTTGAAAGAACATCGTTACCCTGGGGGTAGTAAAATCCAGCAGTCCTTTCACACTTGCATGTGTGTGAAACATATAGATCAGCATGAAGGAGAGTATGCACATAGACAGTGTTTCAACCACACCTGCCAAATTTATAAACAAAAATTTCTTTGGGGGTTTTCAGAAGTGCTTAACTTGACATAATTCTACTCTCTGAAAGTGCATGGAACTTTACTGTTGGCTAATTGAGAGGAATTAGGTCAGTACTGTGTTCCTTTGTTCCCAAAAATTGTAGCTCAGCATCTTTCTTAACCACTAAGTTAGCTTAGAAAATCTTACAGCACACACAATCCTGTTTATTCTCTAGCTATCACCTCAGAGAGACCTGGCCATGGTATTTTTCTTCCCTTTTCAAGTGCTGCTTTAGTCTCTAGATTTACTTGATTTTTTTTTCATACTGTAACTTCATCTAACATTAAAACATTCTTCTGCCTTTGAAAATGAAAATACAAACAATCAGTAAATATATCCACCTCCATGCTATTAATGCCTTGCACCACAGAACAGATGCTGAAAGTGAAAAGTATAGCCAACTTTTAGGCTGAAGAATAGTGGAATTAGTGGGTTCTTTTCGGGTTATGAACTTCAGCCAAACAAGAGTTGGCCTTTTTTCATAAATACACATTGTTCTTGATTTTCCTCTGACTTGGAACACATTTGAATTGGTAATAATACAGCTGAAATCCACAGAGCTTTGGCAATCTAAGCTGGGGAGAAGAATGGGGCTCCCTATCTTTAGCACTCACACATAGCTATACATCTTGGAAGCTCTTACACACTCTTTGCAAACCCCTTTATGTTTGCAGAACTGGAAATCTGAGTCCTGCAAATGAGTTAAACACTGGAGTCAGATTAATTCTTTTTTGCCTCCATACTCAGGAAACTCCAAACGCCCCACAGAGGAGTTATCCGACCACAACTATGCAGCTTGGGAATCTGGAGCTCAGACTGAGCAAAACTATGTTCTAAATTCAGTAAGCACAGCTTTACTCACCAGGAAAAATCCAGCACACTCTGAAATGATAAAAAAACGGTGGTTTTAGAAAATATTACTGTGGTAGAAAATGGACTTAGCCTTTCTTTCAGTGACATATCATTTAATTATGTTGTTCTGTAGATCAGCCTGAGGAAAGTGCTTTCATAAGGTGAGAAACAAAAATTCACTGTATTTAGCATGATGATTCATGTGCCCACCAGCAGAAGGATGTGTGCATGCTTTTTGGGGTACCACTTAGTCTGGACTGAGACACAGCTTCAACAAAGAAATGCAATTTGTGTGAAAACCGGGCCACTTTCTGATTATTGGGTCTGATTGGCAAAGCAGGTGTGCAAACTTCAGTAGCATGTCTTGTGAGTGCCTGCAGAACAGCTCATCAGCCTGCAAATACACAGGTGCACCCTCTGCCAGTAAACACAAATCTACCACTAATGTGCATAGATATTCCCTCTGCACCTATGCATCCCCCTCTGAATATCTAAATGTTACTTATTAGTGAATACTCTGCTCGTTATTTCTTTATTAATGACTGTCTCCCATTCAGCCAACATGTCTGAGTGGTTTGGCTGTAATCTAAATAAATTTTGGTTTAGATGCAGCTTTGTTCACTAATGAATGATAATTTTTGTGACTAGAAAAGGAACCTCTATTTTTTCTTTCTATAAAAATATGAGATTAGGCTGTGCTCATGCTACATGCAACATACTGAGTCATAATGGCAGCTCATTGAATTTTTTAGTCCTTTTCCTTTACAAATTTGTATGCAGAAAGGGAGATAATGATGACATGAACTGCTGAATTCTATCTGTAGCCATGATAAATTAGCTTTGATGTGACCAAAATAAATGTAAGAAATATATAAGAATGCAAAACTGGCCATATAAGACCAAAATAAAAAAAAATAAAATTCTGGTATCAGATTCTCTTTCTGATAATGCACTATAGCACGTGCCAACAGCGGAGTACAAGAACCAGACAAGCATCTGAGGATACTTCCCCAGAGCAGTCTCTTAGCCTCTAGCAATTTGCAATTTGGGATTTCTTCAGCTTGTACTGAGTAGACATTTGTAGAACTGCCTCCCCATCCCCAAATAAACAATTTATGCTGCCTGTTTTACATTTAAAATTTTGGCAGCACAACATCCAGCCATAATAAATTCTTCAGTTTATCTTCATGTTTGTCAAAGATCCATCTCCTTTGCCTGCTCTAGACCTGCAATGCTGATTTCATTGATTACTTGCTAATTCTTGTATGAGAAGGGACAGAAGGCTCTCGCTCACTAGGAATCTTTTTTGTGGCTCTTACAATTTTATAAAATGCAATCATAACTTCCTTTAATCCCTGTTCTGTTTCCAGTTTTAAGAAAGATGTGCCAGGATGTGTGTGCGTCAATAAGGATGTGGTTCTCAGAAGCAAGGAGCAGTTGCTAAGTAATGAACGTGAAGCATGTTAAAGTGGCTTTGTAATAAGAGAGCAGAGCTGACAGGAAGCTTAGAGGGTCATTTTATATCAATGTGCTGGACACGAGGAGAGTATTGCTAATGCTGTGTAATGCTGCAGCCTGGGAAATGGGAAAATGGAAAATGGGACAATTGGGAAATGGGAAAATGGACACATAGAGGAAGGGTACATTTGGCTGGTATCAGGCACTTTGTGAGGCAGTCCTCATTTTGCACAGGGATAAATGCACATATTTGATTAAACCTGGGAAGATCAATTTTTTAAATAAGAGCTGTCAGCTTTAGAAAAATGTACCCCAGAAATAATTGAAGTGTTAAAATAAAGTAACAGAGCTATTCCTTTAAAGCAGCAAGTGAAGAGAAGTACAACCCCTAGTATGAGGACATGTGTTCAATGTGTCAAAAGGAAATATACCCAACACCCCTCATCTGTGCGTAAATAGGGCTTTATAAATGCCTGCCTTAAAGTCTGGGATTGTTTGGACACATCTTTCCTAAATATTAGATCAAATTAGTATGTCATATTGATGGACAATACCTGGAACTCATGCCACCAGTGGATCAATATCTGGCCAGCTCTGTCAGCAGCCCTGAGGGCTTTACCTTTGCTGCTGAAGCACCCCTGTGCCTTTTGCCTTGCACCCAGAGCTTGGGCACGATGTGGCCAGCAATGCAGCACATTCCTTCATATCTAAACCAAGGAGAAGACTGCAGCAGATGTCATTGCTGTGCAATGAAGCCTTATTTAGGAGAGATTTATATTCATATTCTGCTTTCTCTAGAGCTCATGGAAGAAAATTACCTTTTTATTACTCATAGTTCAAAATGGTGGACACGTAGAAGAACCTAGGGACCCTAAATTTCCAGTTCCTCTACTCTGCAGGCAGATGGAGTCTTTCTGTGATTCCCAAAGGTATGCACTGAGTACATCTGGGAGGTTTACACGTACCAAAGACACCTCTTACACTGCATTAATGGAGATGCAATGGTTATTTCCTCTACTGTGCCTCACTTTGTGCTCTCAAAAACCACAGAGAACACTGAAAACTTTGATGAAAGCAGTTATAAAGGCTTTTTTGTAGTTGGAAAAGTTGGACCTCCCCCATGTGAACACACAGAATATGGGTATGATATTTGGTAGGAGGTATGATTTTCCCTTGTTACAATGGATACAGCTTTGTTTATCTGGGTGCCAGTAAGTAACAAAGTGGGGTGTGTTCAATGATTATCATTTGCCAGTCATCTTCTATCCTGATATTCATACCACGATTCAAAAGAGAAAAAGAGATAGTGAAAAAAGATGTTCGCTTCTAGTCAAAAACTTTGGAGTTGGGATAATTAAGGCTTGGTGCTGGAAAGCTTGGCTTTGAATTCCTCAGAAGAAGTGAGCATACCTTTCTAGTAGTTGAGACTGAAGTCTGTGTCTCAGACGTCATTTCTTCATGCAATTGAATCGTTTTTGGGCTTTAAATTCAGTCAATAGACAGGTAAAGCAAGAGAAGACACCTTGAAGAAAGGTTTCCCCATCCTCAAAGGCATCTTTGACACTTTACAACCCCACTTAGTGCATGGATGATGCTGTTCCTATGCAGTATCACAGTTCTGTCTCTGTGTATAGACATGGGGGGTTTTACTCTGGGCGCACCTAGCTGATAAGTATTCAAGAAACTATATTTATATCAACGTATGCCCAGATTTATAGATGATAATTTAGAAATATTCTTGAGAAAATTTTATAATATAATAAGGTTCTCATGAGTAGCAAAAATTATTACAGTGGTATTTTCATAGTATGTGCTGTTGGAGTATGACTGTTTGCTTGTAATACCTCTAAGCCCTGAGAATAAAATAATACATGTTTTTTTTAGGAATGTGCTGTAGAAATAGGAAAGAAATTGAAGGTAAATTAAATCTTGGTCACAATCAGCCAGTATTTTTCTATCTGTCAGCAAAACTTGGCAAAAAACTCCAAAACAACAACAAAATTGTAAACTCTGAGATGAGATTTAGTGATTTACTGTCTGCTTTAACTGTGCCTATGGCTTGCAGTAGAGCTACACAGCCTCAGGGTTTCCCAGATATTTCCATAACTTATTTGTCCATTTTACATAAAAGGTTATGATCCCACCATTTATCTAAACATTTTCCTAGTCACCTACTCCAATTATAGCTTGTTATGGAAAGCCAGGACTATCATTTATATGTCTGTGTTGCTTTATTATAGGGATGCAGCATAAAGCAGCATGTGGAGTTAGTGAAGTGAGGGTTTTCAGTGTCTTAGATTCCAAAAAATCTTTTCCCTTGCCTAAAAACTGTTCGTCGGTGAGAGGTCACCACTCCTAATAGCATGATGGGATTCACTTCAGCCTGCCTTCCTGCTGCACAGCACATTTCACATGGTAAAATCATGGGTTTGATAAAGAGCCCGAACTGATCCAAACCAGGTTGAAGTCTGGCTGTAACGGAGTCTCAGTGTTCTCGCTGCCTTCCCCTCTCTCCTGGGGCTGCTGAGCCTAGAGTAATGGAAATGCTTCCCTTTCAGAATAAAATTTAATTAGCTGAAATACATAATGGCTCTCTTTTATGTGATCAATCTTCTAAGTCTGCTTGAACTCAGGCTATCTGTGTTAAAAAGGAGCATTGGATGCAAACTCTGCTTTGCTTTGCTTGAAGTTCAAATAGTTTCATCTTGCACGATCACATTGTTGCATGTTATTTACTTCTCTCAAGTATATAAATAATTTCCAGATTGGCTTATAGGGGTACCTTGAAGAAGCTCAACATTTTATGTCAGTGAGCGATTAGATTAGTTACAGGGGCACCTCTCTGCACTCCTCTAAGTGGTTATTGTGCTGGCTGTCTTTGATCCCAAGACATCTGGGAAGCCTGGTGCAGACTTACCTAAAGGATGTGGTCTGAAAAATAGCAACTTTCCTCCTGGGAGCATCATCTGGTACTTGATCCTTTATACTGGATGTTACTGAAGGTTTCTCCATTTCTTCGTGGAGAGGTCCTATGAATGTGTAGTAGCTGAAACCTGAAACACTTTTTACTGTGATGGAAAGCTCTCACAAAACACAGCACTCTCAAGTCACCTGGTCTTAATGGTCCATAGATCAGATCAGATCAGGCATTGAATAATAGCTGTAAATACTATTTATTGCCTGTTTGCTGGTATTTCTTTGGTAAGCCATTGTGTTGGTCTTTAACTTTAGAGGTTTATAATGGTAGTTGACAAATGCTTTTCCTTCTGTAATGTCCCCCTTTGTTCCCATGTAAGTGGTGTCCTTTCACTTTAGTCTTTTTCACTCTAGTCAATCCACACAAAGCATTGGGAAGCAGAATGATACCACATTTGCATCCTTCATTTTGCTATTGTGAATATAACACATTCTTTTTAGGGTTTTCCTACACCCCTATCAAAATCCTGTTGCAGATTTGTATCTGAGCTGCGTGAATTTTGCAATAGGCAGACAAAGTTTCTCTTCTAGGATATTCACAGTTGTTCTTGTGATATTCCACTGACTGATAGTGTTTTTCTATACCTTATCTATTTATAAGCCATCTTTCTTAAATCTGTTTGAGTGGAGCTGTATGCTATTTTTCAGAGTCTGCAGTGCTGTAATATGTATATTTCACTGCCTTTTAGTCAATTGATGGGCACTGTAGAGTTTGCATTAGAGATTCTTATTTTTAGCAGTAGTATTTGTATAGTAGTATAATGTAGATGTATAATATACATTATTTTGCATGATCTATTGTTACATTTCATTTGCTCAATTAAATCTCTGGATGCCCTACCAGGTCTAGATTCAAATGCAGATGTTACATTTTATAAACTCAGGTTTTAAAATGATGCCACAAAAAAGTGTTTGCAAATGTTCACAGCTGAAGGTCTGTTCTTCAGCTTGTCTTTGATGAGTACACCAATTGGTTGGCTGTTTAACACCATAAATGTGACACCTCAAGTGTCTTGAGTTGTGCTAGGAGAGACTTAGTGTCCCAGAGCTTAATTTCTAGCTATGTATAATTACAAAAATATAGTAAGCCAAATAGGAGATATGGAAAGTAAGTTATAGTTATATGTTTCTAAACTTTAAATGCTTCCTGAAATGCTGCATTTCACAAAGAAAAGTGGATGTGAGAAAATAGCAATAGAGGATAGATGGGTTTCTAACATATTAAATCTTGGAATTTTTGCCCCATGGGAACACTTGCTTCATTTATGATAAAACTCACATTTTAAGAAATGAGGATTAAGTTCCATAAAGTTGGCAGGTTTTTATTACATTTAAGATTACTTTTTCTTTTTTTTTTACAAAAAAAGCAGCCACCACAAACTCTATTATCTATGCAGATATTTCACTGCTAAAAGGTTTAACGTGAAGATAGAATGGTGAGAAATATAGGTCTAAATAAGAGAGCTAATAAGAAGCAAATGAGTATTTTACTACTTCTCCTTTCATGTTCTTGGTTGTTTGTGTTACGGTTCTTTTTTTTTTTTTTCNATTACTGTTCACATAAATATTATGTAGAGGAAAACCCTGGGATGTGCAAAGTGTTTGCTAAGAGAATGATCTACTCTGTTCAAACTGGTACTCTTGAGATACATGTTTTAGATACTTGATTTAGACAACTGTGAATTCTTGTTGTCCCAATATAAATATCCAGATTACAGGTACATGTACAAGTATTTTTCAGGGAATCAAGTTCATTTGTTTTAAGGCAGAACTTGATTTTTGTGAGTAGGAGCTCAGATCTGGAAGTTTGGATGACTCAGATGAGCCTCAGCCTTTTTGTACTGCCACTTCTAATCATGTTTGAAAACAAGATTACTCAGAGTCACATAGCAGTCATTTGTGGTTAAGTAAGTTGGTTTAAAATATAGACCTATATTTTGGACCAAAAGTTAATTGGGTTCATATGCCCATGTATATTCAGTTGGCAATAATGAGTATAAAGTCATTTGTTAGAAAGATTTCCTGGATTGTTTCAAGATTTTCACAGTCTGGGTCCCCAGCTAATATTCCACCTATGTAAAATACTTCACTGTGTCGTCTCTGCTCATTGTTATACCTTGCAGCAGAAATTGAATAAAGAGTTTTGTTCAACAGATGATCTCTGTTATCTTTTAATTTTAATTCCATTCACACTTTTTCTTAGTTTTTGTTTTAGAAAAAATAATTCAAAATAGTATGGCAAAAATTTTTATTTGGCAAAAAATCCCTCAAATATTTGATATTGTTCTTCTTGATCATCAATAATGTAGCTGCCCTTCCTTAACATATTAGTAAGAACAAAAAGAACCAAAAACTTTTTTCTTTGAAAATAAGCAACAAACTTTTGTTTTCACTCTTAGTGATGTGATGCAAGATTTTATTCTGGAAGAATTTAGAAGTGGGGGTCAGGTTTGCCTTTAAAACTCAAGTCCCAAATAGAGGAAAATATCCATACTAAATTATTCCACAAAACTCTTGTGTCCCTCTGTGCCTGCTGTGGATAGTCTGAAGCCTGAAGGCAAAGCTGAGATAACAGAATTTTTCCCAGAGGTCAGCTTGGCCCATCAAGCTGAACCCAAAATCTCAGCATCTGGCCTTCTGGGGCACTCTCTCTTTATCAGGCACAGTCAGTGATGTGCGCTGTGACCTGCCGAATCCATGAACCGCCTCCTCCCTCACAGCTCTGAAGGGCTGAAAGGAGTGCAACTGAGCCGTGTTGGGACCTAAATCATAGGTGAGGTTCCAGCAGTTTCTTCAAAAACCCCTTCCAAAAGCAGACCACAACTGATTTGTATAAGCAGTGTACATTAAGGCAAATATTTTAGCTGTTTTAGCATAGCTTAGAATTTTCAAAACCAGTCCTAAAAAAGTAAAAAGCCACAATTAATGTCCTTGCTTAAGTAAATAGATTCTCACATTCTGCAGAATGTAAGAAAGAAGCCTTTGTATGTGAAGCTTTCCATCCAGTGTCCTGTTATACCTTTACAGTTTGCCCTGTTATATCAATACAGTTTGCTATGTCCTGTGTTTGTTAAGATGAAACTGTAGCATCAAAAGTGTTATTAACTTCTGCTGTTCGCTATATGTGTAAGGATTTTATTTCTAGATACTGAATGACAGGTGGGATCAAGGTCCAACTGTAAAACTCACAGGGTTCTGACACATAAACAGATTACATCATAGTAATATATTGCTGATTTATCCTTCCTTTACTGAAGGATAAACTAGCCTGACATTGTTACATGTATTTTCAGAGAAAAATATTCAAGCGGGTGGATTCTGAAAAGTGGTTGATGTGTAATAACCTGGTTTTAGACCAGAGTCCTGCAATATGCACAGGTCTGTGATGAGTAGGTCATGAATCTGGCTGAATACTGTGAAATAGTAAAAAAGTATTTTACTAAATATGTGGTTCCAATTAAAGGTAATGCACTTATTTAACAAATAAGAGTACTTTTATTTACTTTCTTCTTCTCATTCCATTCAATGCTCATTACCTGAGCACCAGCACTGTGCATAGCTCTGTAGATGTTACAAATTAAATTCCAGTGCTTGAAGTGAGTAAAATACTTACCAGAGGAGGAGCCATCAGGATGCCTTGGGCAGCAGCTGATTTCAGGCATTATCTCTGGTTTCTGCTGGCGTGCATGTGCAGCCTGCCTGCCTCACGTGTGCATTCAGGGAGAGAGCGATGAAAAGGTCAGACGCGGGCTATGGGTATGATCTCTGTTCATCGTGCTGTGCTGATGAAGTTTTGTTGATTGAATGTAAATACGCCTTAACTCTTCCGCAGCATGTGCATCAAAGAGAACATTATTAGAGCGAAGACAGGCATTTGTTGGGACAATGGCAGTAATACTGTCTGTGCAATCCCGTTTAGAGGTGGCGCACAGTGACATCCGGATATATTTGCATCTAAATGAGATGAGCGTTTCTTTTCATTCCGCTTTGATTTACCTTGATCGCTACAGGTTTTTATTCCTTCTGGGATCTTGGGAACTGTATTCCCATTATGCACTCATCTTCCCTTCACATACTGTCTGCCACCTTCAGTCAGTGCCGCCAGATGAGTATATATAATAAAGATCTTTTACATCAGATCTGGTTACCATGCTGTCAGGCCAGCTACTGGAGTCAGGGACTCAGGAGGAGCAATGAGTGATGAACACAGCATTTATTTAATGTGGAGGGGGTTTTCCCTTGTTTTTATGTTAAGTATTGACTGTATCTGAACCTGCTTCAGCATTATTAAAGTTTGTGAGAATAATTAAATGATAATGTGTAACAGTTTTTTTGTTTTAAAATTGTTTTAAAATCATTGATTTTCTTTTTTGTTTTTCTTTTTGCCTCTGAAGAGCCTTAGTAGTCTATTCATCAGCATCCTAAAGATATGTGTCAGGCTCCCTCACTCAGTGAGTTTGTAGATTGTTGTTGGATGTTTCAGATATGTTGAGATGCTCTATTTGTTCTATGTGTCACTTAGTGTGGGTTAGCTGAACAAAAGCATTTCTTGGCCCACCCCTTCTCTTGGTTGCACCAAGTTGCATTTTAAATTGAAGTCATAGTAAGTCAATTTAAATCTCGGTATAGTGCTGATGTCTCTGTGGTAGCCAGAGCTATGGCGCTTAAGGATAATAATGTAGAAAAAACACTCAGTAAGTAAAATTTGCAAATCAACATACATGGGTGAGTTGTGTTGCACGTTATAAATTTTTGGTTTGGAATAATGCAAGATTTCAAATGCTCTTTGGCATGATATAATCATTCACTGAAGTTTTCTTTCCTATATTCTGCAAGCTCTAAAAAGATTTCAGAACTATTTTAGCATTGGAAAAGGTGAAACTGTCATTTGTTGGTCGTTGTTGTTTGGATTGCAGTATCTTCCAAGGAGCAGTGAACACTTACCAGAGGCAGAGGAAGGTCCATCCCATGCCCCAAGGACTGTGTGATTTAAAAATACAAAGGCCGTTGCACACAAGGTAGAGACAGAGTAGTGTGTGTAATCTCCTAATGAGAGAATTATCCCTGCATTTACAAGACCTATCCTTACTGTCTTCATTTTTTCGATCCCTTTTCTCATTTCAGTGAGGGATTTCTGATTTCTTATCTATTTACCCAGGTTTTGTATGTTCATGTCTTATGATGTCAAGTACATTTCCCTTCAGTGGAGCATCTCCAATATTTCATTTCTACTCCTAGCCACTGGGGCAGTCCTGTCCATCTGACATACCTAATGGGATTTGTCAAGTCCTTGGTGTAACCATGTTTTATTTCCATGAGTAATGAGACACTGTGATAGGGCATCTTGTCCTGCCCTAAACGAGACATGCCAAGCCAAACATGAAATGGAATGCCAAATGCTATGTCCTATATGTTTGTCAAGTGTGTGATCTATTTTTTAGAGACCAAACTCAGTACTCTGAAATATTTTACTACTTGTGAACTTTAGCTTCTGTTAATATGATTGAAGCAAGTGGAAATGGAAATTGTCAGGGCAATTTAACAAAGCGAGTCTGTAAAACTCATTACATCCCAGGTAGTAAAATCACTTTAGAAGGCACATTCTTCAAACTTGAGCTTTATTCAGTAAACTGCATTGGTGCCTGACCTTTTAAGAGCTTTCCCTTGCTTGGGAGGGAGGAGGGGGAAAGGCCCTGTTGTTCAGAGCTACCTATCTTAAATTACAAACAGCAGCCAGACTTGACTCTGTGCTTTAGATCACACAGGATGACAAAGTATGCAACTGCTCCAAACAGACAGTTAAATGGCCAGCTATTTAGATGAGTTTGATGTGTATTTCATGTAATTGTATACTCCATAAAGCAGTAAAAAACCAATGTTGTGTGCTGGCTGTATTTTAGCACAAAGTAAATCAAAGTATCAATCTCGTGTTTGTAATTCAACCTAATCTTATCGGGACCTGATGCTTTAAAGAAGCTTTAGATTGATATTAGGTAGTGGGTGTGTGATGGTTAAAGATGCTTTGGAGAAAGTAATTCCTATCAGGTCTATATCTAATTTGCATAGCAAGATAAATCGGCTTGTTGAGAACTCCGTAAGACCATGGCTGGGGTTTCTCCTGCACTGCAGTGTAAACATGCCCTTAAGTGTGCCTCTCTCTGCACTGTCTCCATGCATGTCTCCAAATAAATGACAGGCTTTTCCTGCCAGAGTTATGAATAAGCTGTCAATCCACCCTAGATAACAAATATAGGCTCTATTTTTTCCTGTTTTTCAAAAAAATTCTTCATTCTTCCAGTCATACGCCACAAATTTTGATTAGTGGCATACAGGAAAAGCAAATATGTCATGGATTCTGTCTCTACCAGTTCATTATTTTCATTTTCCAGCATCTAAACAATTATGAGCTGTAGAGATTGCATTTTTTTGGAGCTATGCTTTGCCAGGCTCATGAGCACAAGTCAGGTTGCTCATTAGTGAGCCCACACAGAGTTTAGTCCAGTAACCTTTGAAGTAAATGGAAAGTCTCCCACATATTTATTGAGTGTCAGGTAGACATTTAGTGCACATTGTGGCATTAAAAGATTTGGTCTAATTACATAATGAGGCTTTTGCCTTATCTATGTAGGTTGTGTAGATATGGCCAGTATGTTAGACCTGATTGTGGAAAACTTTGATAAGAGAAAGTGTTGCCCTTCGTTGAGATTTTCATGTTGTTTCTTTTTTTTTCTTTTTCTTTTTTTCTTTTTTTTTTCTTTTTTTTTTTTTGTCACTGATGCTATGCATTTTTTCCCCCTCTTGGATCTGTTACCATTTTATCTAGAGATTTCCTGAACATCTTTACAGATAGTTGGTAAAAGATGTAAGTGAAAATAAGGAATGAATTAGAATGGATTCAGAGTGAGTAATAGAAACTTTAAAAAGAGAAGTTTTTTCAATAAGAACTGGTATAAAAAACCAAAAATATGTATCTTTTTTGATTTTCTCTGGGCAGAAGGATTTGCAAATGCACAAATGATACTGGGTCCTACATGCAGTGAGAATAGATCCACAGGTGACAGATAAAAAGCTGTGTAAATCCATAGTGCTTCAAGGTCCTCCTTGTCTATGTAATCCACAAAAAAATTGCCAGCATAAAGAAATCATAGAAGATGATTATACATATAGGTAATGGAACTCTGCAGTAGCTGGATTTTTTACCACAGAGAAGTACTGATCTTTGTGTATAAATTGTTTTACATCAAGGAGAACATAGTGCTAAGCCAGATGTAAAGCCTAGGATGATGCCTCTTTAAAAATCTGGCCTTTTTCCATGTAGAAAATAAATGCCCGTTGCTTTCCAACAGGTGAAATTTATTCCATTATTCCTGTACATTGGTAGCATTTCTTCTTCCCTGTTTAAATTCCCTTTTCCAGTGTGTGGCACTGCCTTGGGTTGGAAGTATCAAAAGGAGAGCAATTACAGAAAAAACATTCATGTTTCAGGAGGTGTTAGAATGTAAATGACCCACCATCCTGAGGAACAGGAATGCAATTGAACCTTTGGTTGTAGATATGTGTGGCATGCTTTATGGCTTTCTTTCACAAATCCTCTCCTTTGCAGAAAACAGAAATAGGGATAGTTGGGACTATGCTCTGTTTTACTAATCAACCTGCAAACCTAGTGTTGTAATGACACTGGCACAATATCTTGTTTAAATGCCTGGTTGCTATGCCCAGCATTTAAAAAAACATACTTTAAATACAACACAGTGTGTTTACTATCCATAGCCAGGCAATCTGTAGCTGTTGTGGAGGTAGGAAGCAGCTTTGAAGGTTTGCATTTCTGGAAGGAAGGTTGACATTCATTGAAGGCATTTAATTTGATGGTGAAAGTGTTTGTGTAAATACTCAGCTTGCCTTCATTTATTACAGTTGTTTATGTCACATAAAGCAGAGTTTTCCAAAAATTGTGCTCTAGAACCAGCTTCAAACTGCCTATGGTTTCTTCAGACTCTGCTCTGGGGCTCATAGAAATAAACATTAATTGCCTTGCCTTAGTCAAACATTTTAAACTGTCTTTATTTTTCCCTTTATTTCTGAAATTACACATTTTAAGGTAAATATTAATCTTTGAATATAACAGATAATGCAGCAATCACTCCCTCTCTGCATGCTCCACTACTTGAAATGCAGGTCAAATGTTGATAAAAAAAGAAAAAAAAAAAAAAAAAAAAAGAAGAAAATATTGAATTTTGCAAACAGCATTGTGATTGAGTAATAAACCTCATTCTCTATTTATGTCTCTTGTCACTATTTTCTCAGCTTTTTCAATACTATGGTTACATTTTTTCCCCATTTGCATTATTTTACATGTGCTCCCTTTAGTGTTATCATATTTTTAAGTGCTTTATTGTTGGTAGCAACTGAATTACAAATCATTTACATTAGCACATCTGCACAGCCTTAGAAAGGCTGCTCTTCCCTCTTTTTACCAAATTCTATGAGATACTGCAAGCCGGCGTTAGTTCAGAAAAATATTTTAAAAATATGCTGCAATTCCAGTATTGTAATTGATCATATTAGTTTTTGTTCAGAAGATGAGCTTAACTATGTTTAAAATTTAATATATGAACTGCTCAGACAGTTTTTTCTGTCTGTAACTGTGCTCTCTTCTAACCTCAGCTCTCCGATTTTCATTTTGTTCATAACATGGGCAGAATGAGTTCCTGGGAAAGTCTCTACAGAATTACCCTATAAGCACAGCCTCCTTGCTGAGGAAGAGAACTGACACTGCCCTTGGAGCACGGGGTCATTTGCAGTGAGCTTAGTCAGTGGTTTCCAATAAACTCTTAGCCTGAATTGTCGTTTTGCTTGGTGATTTTGATGTCACTGTGTAAGCAAGAGATGGTCACAGCCTCGCATATGTTTAGGCTGACTGTGGTTCCTCCCCAGCTTTTGTGAGGGAAAATGTGCTGGACTGTATTTCGTTTAACTACCTGCAATAAAAAGAAAAGATGTATTTTTGCATAGATGGTGAGAAAAATCACATTTACCCAGGGATTTTAGTACCCAGTATAAAATAGCAGTAATCATAATTATTGGAATACTTTTCTGAGAAATACGGTAGCAATGTTTGAAGGCATAAGATTCAGACCTGTTTGTCCTTTTAAAAAAGTTTTTGTACTGGAAAGCAGATGCAGCTGTTTGGTATACACACAATATTGTTGACAATCCGAATATATCAGTAGCAAAATGAAATTATGCATAAATTTGTTGAAATGATGAGCAGTCATAAGGAGAACACCTACAGTGACTCCTTGTTTGTAATCATTCCCCCCCCAGAAAGATAGATGTAGGTAGTAAGCATGATCCCCTCTTAAACCATTTGGGTTTATTAACAAATCGCTCACATTTTTGTTGGTCACAGCAATTATTTCTTCTGTCCTAGTTTTTATTCTTCCAAGTTGTAGAGCAATTCCAGGATACAATTAACTTTCAGCAATTCTTACCAATTTTAGTGGGATTTGCAAGCTATCAGTTCTTTTCCAGATGTGCAGAGTGGAAGCATCTATACTCTGTATGTGTATATGGGAGGCTGGAGCTGTAATAGGTAGTAGACAGTTTTGAGCATATTATGTACAACCTATTAAATTTAAATCTGTTTTCTCTACCACAACTCCTATTTTGAATAACTCTCCTTTCTTTTTCTCAGTATTGCTTATAATTTTTCCCTGCAATTAAGCAAAAAGACAAGCAGCAGGAAAGACATATTAAGAAAATATAATGGCTAGATGCATTTTTCTAGACCTCTGTCTTTTTTTCATGCAGTGATATGTTTAAATGGTTTGTTAAATTTTAAGCTACACAAACATGAAGAATTCAACACAGAGAAAGGACATTTAGGAGCCCTCACAGCAAACACAGTGAGGCTTAGAAACAATACCAGTGCTTCCTAGGGATTTGGGGAAAAGATATTTTAACTCATTGTAAGAGTGAGCCATGATCCCTTTCTCATTTCCTAGAAAAAAAAGCCAAATTTTTCAAAAAATATTTCCAGTGACAGGGAGAAGGTATGTAAAAAGTTATCTTTGCTTGATTCTACAATTAATTGATCCAACAACTATTTCTGAAGTAGCAGTATTTTGAAAAAAAATCAGATCAGCATTAAGGCAGCTTAACTGGCTACATGGTGTGTCTGCATTGTGGTTGGTACTTTCTCATGGAGGTTTCCTTCTGTAAAACTTTGTCGTGTAAGGGTTTGAGTAGGCTAGAGGAGTTTCTGTCTGGTAGGTCATACTTAACACAAACACTGTGCAAAGCAGGCCTGACTGTAGTGCTGGCTTAAAATATTCAACCTGTAGTATTCTGGGGAAAATTTCCAGTCTAGTAACTGTGTCATATTTTCTCTCAAAACACTATTTGTTTTCTATAGACAAAGAGCAGCTTTTGTATAGGTAGCTGAAAGTACAAAGAGGTCTCTTGGCAAATCATTAATCTTGCTTATAATTGCTAGTCAGCACTGTAGCTCTTTTCCATAAATTAAAAGAGGAGGGTTAGCCAAACATCTTGTGTTTCCTGAGGCAGGGAGCAAGAAGAGCCGATTGTCAGGGGCAAAGAATCCATTTGAAACTTGTATTAATGTGTAACATCATTCAGTAGGGGAGAAGGGAGGGAAGACAAAGATAGGGAAAAGAAGAATTAACTTAGTTTGTGCACATCATTAGAAAGGAGTAAGACAAACTTAACTCATCCTTGGCTTTCATTGTTTAAATGGCTTTCTTTTTGCTCATGAGTGAATGACGTACCTGCCCTTGTTTCCCTCGTGTTTTGTTTCTTGTGAGCGTGTTTGCACACGTGTGTCATTTGAAAAGTGAGTGGCCCTGGTCTCACACCCCAGAGTGGACATTCACACTGGGGGCTGGCAGGACTAGGACCAAGAGGAGCAATGGTTTAGCCAGATCCAGAGGACATCTATAAACATCACCATTGAAAAAAGCAGTTGAACTGTCACTTCCTCCACGTTTATTATTATTATTATTATTGTTATTGTTATTATTGTCATCATCTGGCATGGTTGTGTCACCAAAGGACGGCTTATGGTATGGGGTGAAAGCTGAGGGACTTTCTGAGAGGATTCTTCTCATTCCTTCCCTGTGTCTGCTGTTTTATTCGTTCAGGGGGAGTGTCTGTTTTCCCAGTGTGAGAGTCTAGACAGGGAAGGAGTAGGCTGTCACCCTCCTTGCCCTGTGTTCTGAGAGGCAGGCTGCTTGCTCATGGGATCAGAGCAGGTACAGAGAGACTGCTGGGCTCCCTACACCCTGCTGCCCTACAAAGATCCTGCAGGTGAAGGGCTGGGCTTTTCATGTCCTCCCCTCTACTTTTGTCATTTGCTCCTAACTTTGCACAACAGAAAGCTCCCAATTAGCCTTTTCTTAGTTTGGACTCTGAGTACGACTCAGATGCTCATGAAGAGCTTTTTAGCTAAGTCAAGTGTGGGGTGTTCTTCTGATGTGTGTTATAACACAGCTTGTCAGCTCAGGGATATCACACTCTGGTATGGCAAACTCTTTTCTTTTTATGCATCTCAGGACTGTTACTCTTACAAAGTGCTTTAAATGTATTAAATAACACCCCACACAAGGCAAAATACTTGTCTGGGAGAGTTTACACACAGGTGATTGTGGATTAAATATGTATAGCATGCAGCTCTCCTGCACTAGCAGCTTTTGAACTACTACTGAAGCATTCAGCCTCCTCTGATAAAGACTGGCATATTGCCCACTTCCTTATAAGTTTCTGGATGCAGCATAATGATACTGAGGATGTGACCAAAAAAAAGCACACAGCTCCAAACAATCATGCTGGTTCTTTGCATGCCAGGCAATATGGTGCTCTTGACATGGGGTCTTTCCCTTTCCCAACATTTATATGCCTTGTTTAGATTGAAACCTATTCTGGGAGTTTCCTTATGTTTTATTTTTAAACTGTCTGTCAAATCCCAGTACTTAACTACCATAACAGAAGAAAATAAACAACATCAATTACTCTCAAAAAATTATGGACATTATTCTGAAAGTTGCACATGCAAATTTATAGTATTACCCAGACTTTTTAAAACATTATACTAAAATCCTCTTCAGCCAAAAAAAGGAAAAATGTACTGCTGCCTTCTGGGCAGTAGCACTGTGATATTCCTGTACAGTATATTTTCCCAACATCCCAACTCTGTTTAAATGCCTGTATAAAGATGCATGCTCCACGAGGATTGCAAAAAAGTATCACAAAATGCCTGAAAGCATGGGAGACCACATTTTGTATAGGAGCAGAAATGCTAATCATCTTATCCCCTTGATAATCTCTCAAAGGCCGCTAAACTGGCAATGCTCTGTCTCCAGTTTGAAAACTGCTGCTCTCCAGGTGAGGGATTAACCCAAGATTTCTGGTACACAAAATAAAGGTACTATTCATATTGACCTCCTAGGCAATATAGAAAGCTGATTGCATGAAGGTAAAGACAATGTTTGTTGGCAGAGAAGTTAGTTCTCTGCCAACAAACAGTAAATGAGATAATTAGAAACACAAAATGCAGAAAAGCATGAACATGGAATGGAGCAGAAGTCAGACCTTGAAGAACAGTATTTGCATACTGCTCAGATCTCTGGTGTTTTTCCTATTCATGTAAATTCTCTCTCCTGTTTTATATATTTGTGTTTAGTCCTTTGGTTAGTTTTGTATGTAAATTTCAATTCTAAGTATGTGAAGAAGGACCAGATGGTTATACAGTCGGGATTGGTGGCAGAGAGGTAGCAAATGATTTTATAATATGAGCAAACCAGGTTCTAGCTGCTTGATCTCAGCAATTTCTTCCTGTGTTGGAAAGCCATCTATTAAATTTCTGTTTCCCATATGGGCACTCATAGGCTGAGATCAAGTCACCTCTAAACTATCCCTTTGATGAGTTAAATAAATTGATCATCTTGCATGTCACACTGTGAAGCAAGTGCTTTGATCCTTTCATCATTCTTCTTGCTTTTTCCCCGGCAACTGCTCTAGTTTTTCCAAGTCCTTGCAGTGAAAGTGAGAACTTGGACCTCACAGTTCCTGGATTGCAAGCACTAGAGCTAAGGTGTTGTACTTACTCATCCTGTATCCCCCTTTCATCACATCATAGCCTCTCGAAGCAGTGCTATTCTAAGAATTCATGTTCATCCTCTCATTTAGCCTGACCTCAAGACTTTTCAGAGGTACAGCTCAGGGCTGAGCTCACCACCTAGAAAAATGCTATTTCTTATTCCTAAATGAATGCCTGTATGCTTTTACACAGCACATTGTTTGGTTATGTTGATGCATGAGAGGGCACACGGATGTCAAATTTTGAATCAGTGTGATCTGGAGCTCTAGTGAGAATAAATAGTTTTCAATGAAAATAGCATGATTGTTAGATGAATGATTGTATATCCAGAAAAAAAGAAAAAGACTTCAAGATGCAGGTGAAATGGGAAAAAGACCATGCATAGGACTGGTTTGGTTTTGTGTGGAGTTTTTAAACAGATCCAGTAATTCTGTTAGCCTAATTTGACATCTTAGTTTCAAAAGTCAGAATTTAGGCATTATTTAAGATGATTGTTTTCCATTCCCATGTTTATATAAAAGACCTCATGTAACTGAGTATAGAGAGGGAGGAAGAAAATCCTTTGATCCTCCAGCAAAATGTTTTTATGTAAGTAGCCTTCTCGTGGTGAGCTCTGGAAATCTGGACAGATCATTGTCCATCTGTTTTTACAACTTTCTGTGATCGCTGTCCAGCAAATGCTGTTTAATCTACAGAGAATAAACACTTCCAGAGTTGAGAATGTGCTTCCCAGGTGCTGAGGGGGAGGGTCACACAGCCTGGCCATTTGCTGAAATGTAGAACAGTAATCTGGAGAAAATAAATATCCGTGGATACTTTAGGGAAGAATCACATCTCTTTCATTTTCCTTTACTTTTAGAAACCAGAGATTCTTTTGGAAAGAAATATAAAAGTACTGGTAACTTGTCTTGTGCTGGATGGGTTAGTGCACAAGAAGGACGAGATGCCAAGATCTTTATAATCTTGTAGCTCTTCTTTAAAGATTAAAGGAGTGCAAAGGAACCATGTAATGTGCAGAAGGCTAATGAAGCAAATTCCCATGGCTGTGTTTCCATTTGGAGCACTGCTGATTGCTGGAAGAGGGACTGGAGGCCCAGAGCCGCAGCGTGCAAACGAGCCGCTGTGTCTGGATCGTGTCCTGGCAAGGAGGCTCAGCAGCTCTGAGGGGCTGTCCTCATTCGTCCTGGAGCTTAACATCCCCTCCAAAACGCTGTGCAGCAGGCAGACAACCAGCCCTCACTGCTGTTCATCCCAAGGACTGCGCCTGTCCAGGCCACATTCAGATCAGAAATTCTGTGCTCTCTTTCTCACCCCAAGAGAAGGGGGCTTGTGGGGTTAAGACTCCCTGGCACAGAATATAAGTACTGTACATATGTTTTCATGTTATGGTAACAAAAAGGCATGTGCCATTGTCACTGGTGCTGCTCTAACTACAGCACTGCTGGCTTCTTTTTGTCTTTATCTCAACTTTGTGTGCATTTGTGAATGTTTGTATTTCTATTCATCAGATATTCCTTAGTGGAAATCCAAAGGGTATTACAGAACAGATACACCAAACTTCCTGTGCTGTAAAACCTGGCTTCAAGTACCCCGCACTTCTGAATTACCCAGAATTTTCAGGGTCCTTTCCTTATCTTTCTTAACAGTTCTTTACTGTGAAGTGTACAAGGCCCTGTAGTCTGGATAGTTTATTCCCCAAAATGCTCAGGGTACCTCAGCTCCAGGCCTCTTTTGTGATTTTTTCTTTGTTTGTGTGGGTCTCTCTCTTGTACTAGGTGGTTAATCAGATAGATATTATATCTAAAAGCCCAAATTGGGGATCTAACCAACTTTCTGGCACCCTTCCATCATGTGCATCACCTGTGTGTGGCAGGGTTTCTGAAGGGGGAACAGAATGAAGCAATTTGGCTTTTTGACTACTTCTTCATGTGCTGTTTGGAAGGGGTGTGACAGGGCTTTACTCTTGATCCCCAAGTACATAAAAATGAATCTTGTCCAAACACATGCCTTTCTCTAGCTGCAGTGGTTTGAAAAGCAAGTTGCCCTCTGAGCTAGGATTCCTTCTGTGTTTCCTCATCCCAAATTTAAGGCTTGGTGGTTTTAAAATTTAACTAAGTGTTTCCCATCTTTGCCTCTAATCCATGAATATCACATATCATCTAAGCTGCTGAAATTAATAAGTGTAGTGAAGAAACCACATCCACACCCCAACTGGCCTCCTCATGTGGCTGGACTGGGCCAGCAGCACACCCTGCCAGCAGTATCCATCACTGCCAAGTGCAAGTCTAGTGCATGTGCAGCAGCAGGTTCGTGAAGTATTTTTGCCACTACAGGTCAAGCAATTGAATATGAACATTGGCAGGATCACATTGAGAGTGTTATTTAATAGAGCTGTTCCTTCTTAGAAAATGGTTTTTTAAATGGAGTGCGGAGCTAGCTCAGGACTGAAAGGTCTTGTGTCTAACTGAAAGGCTGTGTAAACTAACAGCAGCTAACACAAGGTGTAAAAGCTGGGAAAACTCCATGCCCTGAATGTGGCTGAGTCAAGTTCAGGGTCAGCACACTTCTATTCTGAACAAGAAAAATTCACACTCATTCCTTGCCACCTGGGAACATCAAAAAAAACCAAGGGTACTGGGAGTTTGATTGCTCATCAAAGTGGGACCTTTTTGTTTGTTATCATTTAGGCTACTTCAAGTAGCATCAACTGTTTCCATCTTGCTAATTATCTGTAGTAAGAAAGGCTAATGAAAATTTAAGAGTAATTTCTGCTCTCACTTTGTTACCTGTAAGTATTTTTCCAGCCTGCCACGATTTTCTATTCACCACTATGAAGTTCAAAAACAGTAATGATGAAAAATAATTTGTGGATTACATCATTTCAGAACAGACCTTTGAGGTTTAACTGCAAGGTCAAAGTCACAAGGCACTGGTATTGACACAAGGTGCTTTATTGTCTGCAGAGCTTAAGTTCAGTGGGTTTAGAAAGCTGGGAGATGCCTGCTGAGAACTGGTTTATGTCAGGTTGACCTTACCAGCAAGAGACACTGTGAGCAGAGATCTTAAAAAGGGATGGGGATGACACAATTATTTATTTACCTAACTGTCACTGATGGTACTTTGAGACATAACAGCCTTGCAGAGCCTCATTAGGTTCACGTAAAGGAAAGAACAGGGGAAAACCTCTTTGCCTTGTCAGAGATTTAATATGTACATATGTGTATATATATACAAACACAGAGCTCCAAAAAGAGAAAGAACCATTTAACCATTTTTTAAATTAGATAATTTAAAATGGCAAAATGCTTGCTAGGATTCAGGGCTTTGGCATGGGATATGTTGTCCCCAAAGTACTCTTAAGCATGGCACATAGTACTGATTATTAAAAAATATTTACATCTGGTAATTCAGATTTTGATCCTTCATTCTAGGCTGCCAGAGCATGAATGACACAATAGATAGTATCAACCCTCAAGATTAAGAGGCAAAAAATTCAGGGTAGTGTGGATACTTTTCCATGCTCTGTTGGTGGTTTACTATGTGACACAGGACAACTCATTTCTTCTCTCTTTTTCTTTCCCTCTACCTTTTTTCTTTTTGATACTTGTTGCTCTTGGACACTTTCTTACCTTCTATGTGTGCAGAACATAGCACGGAGAGGCCTTGTTCCTGTCACTGTAGCACAAATATTAGAGAAAAGAAGGAGAGAAGCATTTTTCTCTTGATTGTTGTTCAGTGTTAGCGCTGTACTCTAGGGAATACTGTGGCCAGGTTGACATGAAATTTGGAAATGGATAGTGGGAAGAATGGCTTTTCTCGAAGTGCTTCTCCCGCTTCCTCGGGACGGTGTGAATCCTGTTGTTGGGAAGCTGGATGTTTGCTTCCTGTGTGTGATGGAGCTGTGGCTCTGCTGGTAATACACCTGCTTAAGTGGTTTCTGCTGGATCGCAGCCCGAACAAATTGTGAATTCCTTATCCTCTCGTATCTCCATTACTGCATGCTCCAGAGCTGTAGCAAGGCGTTTTAGTGTCCAGGGTAACACCTTGTGCTTGGCAGCTCTCCTGCTCCCACCACAAGTGCCAGCACCTGGGCTGGGGAGGCTCAGGAAGCCAGGCCCAGCCACGGGGCAGGCGGTGCAGCCCTCCTGGCTCCCCACCCCGCTGCCGCCGCCCTGGCACTGTTCTCCCCTCCATCCTCATTTGGAAATAACGCTGAGGGAGGGCACTGCTTTTCACCTTGACAAGGCACTGCTCTTACTCTCTGTGTAAAAAGGTTTGGGCAGTGGCCTGAGGCAGGCTGCTGAGTTATTCCCACCATCCAGTTTGGATGCTTCTTCTGTCCCTGGCCTTACCTTCTCCCTGAAGGTTTCCCTGCCCTTCCTCAAGCCGTGCTTCTGTCGGCATCAAAAACTCCCAATCTGCTTGTGTGCAGTCCCTACTTCTGAAGTTTTATGCGGCATGATCTTATTTATTTAGACTGGTCCCAAATCCACCGTTACAGCTGATCCGTTTATGCAGCAGCCCCGTAACTCCTATAGTTTTGACAGTAAGCCCTTGTAGGTAGGTCTAGCTCCAGGAAAGCCTTTGAGATGACTGAAATGTAATTAAAAAGTGAAGACCAGATGTTTCTTCCCAGATTATGTTTTCAAGATTGCAAAAGTCCTTTCTAAAGGGAGGAGAGAAAAGGGAAACAAGAGAAAATCTTTACTGCTCTGCTTTAGCAAGGGAATTTCCTGATGTATATACAAGAAAAATCTGGATTTTGTTAATTCTTTTTTTTTTTTTT
>VXBR01005089.1:5963842-6047845 GCA_013400215.1 Cisticola juncidis
TTTTTTTTATTCCACACTGAAGTCTGTAAGCAGCTTGAAATGGTAATAAAACAAAGTGGACTTTCCATTCTATTGTGCAAAGCCAGCAGATCTGTTTTTCCCCAGTGCACCTGCTTTGTTGCTCAGCCTTTCCAAAGGGAAAAAACAAACAAACAAAAAAAAAAAAAACCCAAAAAAAAGCCTCCTTTTTTTTTTTTTTTTTGAACAGTGCTTTACTATTTTTTTTCTATAATTTGCCACAACAAAACTATTTTCTTGGATATACTTTTGAAAACTCTTAATTCCATTCTGTGAAGGCAAATGAAGATGAGGAGGAGTTGGGGGAGAAAATCCACATTCATCAAAAGCAAAAGAAAATGTTTGAATTCAAACATTCTCTTTTCTGCAAATCTTTATAGTAAAACTGCCAGGAAACACACAACATTGATATTATTATGGTGTGGAACTGGCAAATTGGAGGAGATATACTCCTGCCATTTTTAAACAAGATACCTCTTATACAGACAGAATGATGATTTGATAGGTTGAGGTTTATTCTAACTATTTCATTTTATTCTGTGATTTGTGTATTATGTTGTCTTTGTGCTGTCCTTGACAAGAAAAAGTCCTGTCAGAAATAGAGTTTTTGCCCAGGAGAGTATGATGATGCCTTTTGTCTTGTAGACAGCAAATATGCAGGTAAACTTTACAGGTATTTGCTTATTATCTTTATAAAAAGTTAGATACAGATATGTTATTTAACTTACCAATTTAAGATGACTTCTAAAATTCAGATACTAGTAAATGTCCTCCAAATCACTTCAGGACATAGTAAATCTACTTTACATTTGCAGAATACGTTTTTCCTTGTCCTAGGCAGCATGCACATTTGCCATTGCCATGAAAGGAGATCTTGCTTAATGATCACTAGGACTACATTGCTGTAAGTTCTGTTTCAAATTGGGACCTTTTTTTTTTGCCCCCTCCACTTGTTTTGGCACTTTTCAGGGCATGTTCATTCTAAGAATTACGTTCTCGTTAATAAAACCAAATTTGGTCATTCCATTTCTTTTTCATATATATATATATACACACACACATACATACATACCTATATATAGAGAAATGAATAACCATTTCAGTTTCAGACTACCAGAAGAATATGCATACATGAGTAATTTGTATATGAAACTAGCACTAGTACTCCCACAGAAATCACAAAGGAGCTTCTAGGTGTTTTCTGAAATTGGTGCTTCCAAAAATTCATCATTTCTGTCCAGACCTGGGGGCAGCAGTGGGCAGTCATCCTTCCTGTCCTTAACAGGAGTCAGTGAAGACTGAAAGGTGTTACTGTATGTTACATTCTTGGGCATTGCTGCTAAGGACAATGCTGGAGTGGCACAAGGGGACCAAAATGATGTCTGGTTCTGAACTCCTCCCTCAAATGCTTTAGCTTTAGATCTGCAGAATCCAGGTATATGATTTAACAGAGAGCAAAGTGGGTTTGTGGTTTCCAGCTGGGCAGTTTGCTGAGCTGAGAACTGTAGGTCTTTGCCCAAGTCCAGGTTGTGTCCACAGTAAGGAGCGGTTTGGACTAAGGGGAGCAGATCTGGGGAGACAATCAGCGCTGCAGAGCTGACAGCCACACGGTGCATTTCACAGAGGTTTTATCTCACACCAGTGCTCATCAGGCCCTGGAGGCAGCAGGCTTGGTCATGGTGGAAATACATCAAGTGAAATCCTGAACTGAACTTCTGGGTAAATTTAATCTGAAAGTACCTGAGTTCCCCATGCTTCACAGTAGCTCTGTGATATGAACCAGCACATGTCAAATGGGAATAATTAGGAAATTTGCATAAAAGACACATTCCTGCTTCACACTGAAATGCAAATGTAGATGCAACCTCAGTGAGCTTCGTGCCTGTTTATATTCAAGCTAATTTGTACCTCTTGGAAAATGTGAAGGAAACAAGTGAGAGCAGATTAGGATATGGGAATAATTGTAGTCTGGGTAACTGGGAATCAAGGCTAGTAATTGCCTTAATTTATGTTGTAAATAACTTCATACAGCCATTATTGGAAAAAGAGCCTAATAGAGCAAGTAGATTGCTTTATAAGGTTCAAAAAGATATACTGTATTGTCTTTTGCCCATACTGTTATCTGTTCATAGCAGTGCAGACTCTGTTTTTCAGTTACGAGTTTAGTCCCTTGAGCCTTCATAACAAAATTTCTGCTCAGTGTAGAATATTGCAACATGCACTGTCAAGAGTCAGTCATCTAAAAGCATGGAGATGGTCACATGCAATGCCTGCTCTCATGTTTCTGCAAACAGAGTCTGTGCTGAGGAGCCAGAGTTCAGAAGCATATTGTGGTACAGCCTGAGCTAAGGCACGGAGCGCTCACGTTGAGGAGGATTGCAGGCTCGGGGACTCTGGCAGGCGAGGGATTTAATATACATTTACCAGAGGATTGCTGTAAGGGTTTTGTACCTGAGGTTTTAAGGATTTGGGGAGTTTTGTAAAGATGGGTATGGCCAGGTACTCAAAGGCTAGATCAGGAAGTGCAGTGATGTGAGCTGTGCAGTGGTAGAGAAGGAGGTAGAGTTGCCCTTTTCCTCTGGCCTCTTTTCTTAAGTAGACTAAGTTCTTTTGCAAATTGCAGCTATTTATAAAAGATTTTCATCAGAACTGTCTCTCCTTAGATTTTTATCATGGCAGTCCCCTGGCTCCTAAAAACCTTGCTCTAATCAACCTCATTGACACCTCTATAATTAAATGGAGAGACAGGAGGTTGAAGAAGTGAAAAAGAAATTATAAAATAAAAAGGAAACCTTTAAAACTGTGCTCAGAAGTCTCTGGAGCCACTCCTGACAGAAGATTGGCAATTCTTGAATTTTAAGGATTTAAAAATAAGGAAGAAGAAAAAAAGACTGGCTATTTGTTTGTTTTATAATATTTGTCTGTTACATCTGTTCTTCCCCTGGTATTTTTTATCACTGCTGTAGATTACTGTAGTGGGGAATATCACTGTAGACCTCTGTGTTCTCTGGAGCCTCACAGTCCTATCTTTAATATAAAATACTTTGAAATGTGCAAAACCAATCTGAACCTCCTCCCTCTCAACTCCAGTTATTTCTGCTCTACCTCCTTATCTCTCTCAGCTTGTTCCTTCCTCTTCAGCCTCTTTGAATGCCAGGTGCTAAAATACCTGCTGAATAAATTTTGATTATGGTTTGGAAAAAGAAATGTTTTGTAAAGAGTTGAGGGAGGGGAGAAAGGGGTGCCCTTTATTAAATTTCTGGAGAGAAATAACCCGTCCCAGATGCTTAATGAAAAAAAGCTGAGACTTCCAAATGTCCTCAGAGCCACTGGTTTCACTGTACATGGCAATGCTGGTGTGGTGTGCATTTTCAGTCCTCTAGATGTCTTAATCCTGCAGCAAGAAACCTAAAGGAAAGAGCTGCAAGAAGATCCTTATCTGCTGTAACAGTAACACCTTATTTATATGTACTAAGTCCCTCAGAGGGAAGCTCTGGCATCCTCTTTGTACAGAGCATGTTGGAGGTAAGGGACAGAGGGTGTCATGAGGGGGCTGGTGGGTGCAGGTCCTCCCCTCTGGTGCTGCTGCTGAAGTCCATGGTCTTGCTGTGGCTTCTTGTCTCTTGCTTCCCCTGGGACTGGGACAGCTCAATCTCCTTTTCCTACATGACTGCACAGATGTGTCTCCAGTGGGCCTGCCCATAGGCCAGCAGCTCTGCTTCATGGCAGCTTGAAAATCTTTCACTGGTACAATATGAAAAACCAGGATTGTGTCTGACTTTCTGGTCTGATTTGCTTGTTGAACTTTTTTTTTTCCTTTTTTAATGCTTTCTCTGCAAACTGGGGAAGTCTTCAGCAGCTCTCCTGTGAGAGCTTAGCAGAAGAGGGCACAGGTGCATGGGTGTGGAAGATGCTGCAGAGATGTCCTGGCTTTCCCACTCTGTTCCTGAGGGATTTTTAGGTGCAGCTCCAGCTATTTTTAACTGTGTAGCTGCATAGCCTATACTCCTGGGACGGGATGCTGACTTCAGCTTGCCCAGGCTGGGCCATGTTTGTCCCCCTCACTAAAAGCTTGCTGAAATTTCATTTTCATGGATATGTAGGCACTATCTTACTATCGTTACATGAAAGTTGATAGAGGTTATTTAGGACAAGAGGATTTATTCCCTAATTTTAAAATCAGGATTTTAACAGTCTGTGCTACAGGTTGCACAGACTTTTGTCGCTTCCTGATTTTTTTTCCCACAGTCTTTTCCAGTCTTTGGCATCCTGGTTTCTGCAAGTCTTGGGACAATGTTGTGCAATTTTTCTATATTTTATTTGAATACCCTAGGCAGGAACACATGTTGGTGATTATCTCAGCAGGTTTAGTTTTAACTCAGCATGTGCAGCTCCCTGACCTCTGAGCACCATCATTACTGACCATCATAAGTGGCAAACCCCCTGCTTGCACCCAAGTAGTATTGTCTGGCTACCAAAACACCGGAGAAAGTGCAGGTCTAAACAAAAACTGCATGCACATGTCCTCACCTTTATGTTTTAGGAGAAGGCCAGGTTCATTCAGACTTTCTGTTGTCTCTGCCATGCATAGTCTTGAACAGCACCTGAAAATGGCTTCCAGCTTCCTCTCTCCATTCTACCAAAACTTTCTAAACGCTATTCTCCTTCTTGGTCTCTAAACTTTCAGTATTCACTTTTGTGAACTTGTGCTTTCCCTGGAGAAAAGATACAGTCCCACAGAGCTGGTCACGCCTCACCATGTATCTCAAGATGGTTGGTTTGAATCCTGCCATGTGTTAAACGTCATCAAGGCAGTCAGGAGGTAATTTTCAATTTTTAATTTACTCTGATTTTATGGTTGTTACTGCCCATGTTATGTGTGCTGTTCTCAGACTTATTCCCCCATGACTCTGTGCCCATCATGGACCCAAGACTTTGCCTCCCAGAGCTGTGTACTAATCAGCAGAATTTTTCTCTGATGAGATACTCTTAGTGTTGTTTTGGGGTAAACCAGTGACAAGGCTGGTGACTGCTATCCTGAGAGCTGCTAAAGGACATTTGTAAAATGAGCATGACCAAATAAATGTACAGCTCTTCTGCATGGTCAGATTTTCAGTGTGCTGAAACACGGAACATTTGTTGTTTATCTTCATGTGTTCATTACCTGTGTAACATTGATCACAAAGCATCACACAGAGCTTTCAGAGAAGTAAATTTTGCCAGAACAATGACTCAAAGCTTTCGTCTGCTAAGAAACTTTAATGAGTGGATATTTCTTTACTGTGTTAAATTATTATTCGGTAATGGAAGAAAATAGGAAATGACTCAGACTGTAATAAAAGGTATTTTTTCCCAATCGCAGCAAATGCATTGCATAGCAGTTTGTGGTTTATAGGAAATAAATAAACAATGAAAGATGCTTTTCTAAACAGATCTGCTTTATTTCATGTTGTTTTCAAAATGTCAGTGGATATGCATTAATAGGTACAGGTACATGCAGAGACCTTACAGAGGTGAAACACAGGCAAGCTTTGATAGTCTCAAATCATGTTTCTGATTTTTTTTCTTCCTATGCTTTGCAATTTTTCCCTTTCAGAGTTCTTATCCATTCCTTTGTTTAAGAAGGGACTTTTTTGTTTTGTTTTGTTTTATTCTCCTGTGTTTGCCTGCAAAACATTACCGGTAAGCAGAAACTAATTGTCTGCACTGTACAGCTCTCCTGGGATTTTGAGCTCCATGAGGTTCACTTGGTTATACTGCTGGGTTTCTTTTCATTTTCAGAAAATTTGACTGTGATTGCAAAAGATTTGTGTAGTAGCCATAATGCATTTTTTATGACAACGAGAATACTAAGGTCTCCTTAGAGCAATGGAATAGACTAAATGCTTGCTAAGGACAATGAGTGGCTATTTTCTGAGGTGAAAGAGATGGGTGTTGTGATGAATAGCATGCGCTGATGTGTTAGCAATTATGTCTGACTTCACAGTATAGCTGGAGATAATCAGCCTGTCTGATTTATTTTGCAGTGTGTTGCATGAATAAATTATCTTTATCCTGATTGTATATATTAAATATCTATGGTATCGTCTGACTAGTTGCTGTATTCTTTGTTGAACTGTGTTAAGTCACTTTATTTTTCTTGAAGAAATTCTGTTTATTATGGTGATACTTAAGGTATCAATGACCCCAAAGATTCTGATTCTTTGATGCATTCCAGAAGTCCTTCGGACTGCAGTTTTCTGAATGCAGGGTCCATGAAACTTCAGTTTACATAATTGTTTATCAGTTTTCAATATTTCCACCTTCTTTTTTCTGGACTTAAGTACTAGTACTTTTCTCTTATTTTTGTGTATTACCTTTCATCGTGAGTCTCAGCGGACCACTTAACCTCACTTTGCTTTGCCACTTACCACAGTAGATAAGTATGATGGTAAAAAAGGCAAGGTCTTTTTTGACCTTACCCCCCAAAAGAAGAAAAAGAAAAGAGCTTCAGAAGTTTAATGGTGAAAGAATCTCTTTTCTTCAGAACAGTTAATAATTCAGAGCTCAGGGAGCTCACTTTGGTTTTGGTGGCTTGGCCTCAGTCTCGAGTCAGTCTAATTTGCAGCAGGACTTCTAGGGAGTGTCTCTCATGGCTCTAGGGAGGGTCTCTTACATGCCAGGTGATTGCCCCTCCATCAGATTATTGGCTGTCTTGAAAGAAGACATTCTCTCTCTCCCAGACCTTTCTCACCTTGTATGAATAATTGAATAATCATTGGGGCAGGGCAAGAGACTGAAGCTGTAGCCTGCTAGGTATCAGGGATGTAGGGCCTTGAACCCAGAGCTCTCACATCCTGCTGGAGCAGCCTGGAATCCCTGTGGGGCCTTATGCTGTCAGATATGTGCAGTGCTTTAATGTTCTTTTCTGCTTTGGGCAAAGGCGGGATAATCCACCAGCTATTCTTCCTGACCTGCATTCTCCTCCGTCCCTCAAAGCCCAGCAATGGGCTGTGTGGCCATCTCTGTATAGGTTTTCCGACTAATATGTTGTGTGCTGTAAGATGCACTTCTTAATCCATGGAGGTACCCTGTTGCTCTCAGGTTTCCTTCTTTTGTAATCAAAAAACAGTGTATTTCCATGGTAAGTGATGCCTGTTGCTTATCTGCAGTGTTGATTGTCTAAGGCTTGTGCAAAAGCCTACCATCAAGCTCATTTTGTTTACAATTAAACCTAAGCTCATTTATTGGCCAGGGAGTCTGAGATTTGGGGTTTTTTTGCCTTTTTTTTTTTGTACTAAATGAGTGATAATGATAGTAATAGTACTAATGAGAATTAATCTGTGCCATCCTCCCTGAAATTCACTTAACCAGTGTAGAGTACAGATATGGAGGTTTCAGTGATAAAAAGCAGAAATGCTAGGAAGGGGAAATCTGTGTTTCCATAATGAAAGGTGTCAGAGACTCAGTGCAGTCTTCTTGCTACTCACCTTGCAACACGAGTTGTGGACCTCCTGGGTTAAGTGGTAGCTTCCCTAAATGTTAATGGCAAAAACTCCTCTAAGTTTTGTTGCTATTTTCAGAAAAACTGTCTCTTCACCAGCTTGTGTCATTTGATCCTGATTGTAACATGGACCCCGTGGAGACTTTGTGTTAGAGTTGTAATGGATCAGGCCCGTGACTCCACTAGGTCCTGAAAAAAGCAAAAGAGGAGAGCAGTCCTTGCCCCATGAGTGGAAGACATTCAGGTGGAAGACAGCAGGTGATGAAAGATGCAGGATAATACAGTGTATTAAAGGGTGGCCACGTCGTGGCATCTCTGTATCTATAGAGACATAGGGTTACACAAATCTGAGGCCATGCAAGGTTTAGGCAGGATTTTTTTTTTCCCACCACTTGAGGAAATATTTTGCCTGGAGGTCATTGCATTCTAAGAAATTAAGCTACTGGAAAAGTTCAGTAGGAAGAGAAAATCCTGGATTTTAGGCTTTGTTAAATAGTGCTTTCACATGACTGTGGCAAATTACTCATCACAAAGGCACGAAGGGAAAATGTCAGTAGTTTGATGCTTGTTTACACAGCATGTCCCTGCCAAGTCTATTCCTTCCTATACATCCAGTAATAAATAAATGCCCCTCAAAGCTGAGGACATAATAGAGATCAAACCTGTAAGACAAAGCCTGCTGATCTCAGCCCGTTTCAATTCCACTCTGCCATCTCTGTCCTGTAGCTGGCAAGTGTGTTACAACCCAAAGTGTGAAATGAGAAAACAAAGGGGGCAGTAAAAGAGGCACGGTGAGACCATAGCTACTGCCACACTCTAGCATGTACATGCACCCCAGTTCCTTGCATGGCAAGATTCAGTTCCAGCTGGAGGTGGGTCGAGTGTGGGTGGCTCAGGCTGCCCTAGAGCACTCCCTGAGCCCAGCCTAGGCTGGCCCTCCTGCTTTCACATCGGGACAGTCTCATTCTTGCATTACGGAAAGGGCTATTTATTACCACCAGCCCAGGAAATGACCTAATGTGGCCTTGTAAGGCAGAATTAATTTGCAATGCCTCCAGCTGAAAGTTGGCCATGTTTTAACTTAATAACTGCAGAACTGTCAGCTTCCTTTGAAGTTAATAGCAGTTGTGATGTTGAAATAGGAATTTTCATACAGGAAAGCAAACTTGACTTGATTTGAATTGCAGTATGTAATGTTTTCCTCACTGGAATAAAGGGAGAGGAGTGCTCAGCTGTAAAACAAAAAGCATTCCTTTTGCATTTAAAGAGAACTCTTACTACGCTGTGTCTTTTGAATACAAACTTAGCAATGATGTTTTGCAGTGAGTGTTCAAGCTGGAAATATTTAAAATGTGAGTGACTCTTGTAAGTTGTGTGTTTTTTCCCAGCAGGGACCACACACTGCAAATAAATGTGAGCCTACTTTGGCTCTACCACATTTCACCCTGGGATGCAATTTCTGCAAAGGTGTATGAACCCCTGTTTTAATTAGTTTTTCCTTAATGATCAGAGGAGCAGCTCAGCTGCAGGATGAATAAAGGATTTATTACTCTAAATGCAGAAGTTGCTGATTATTATTTTTCATCTCTGAGTTATTTAAACTTTAATAAATTGGTCATTTTGGGTTATCAGCAAACAGATCATGTATACACATGTGAATGTGCAAAATGTAGCTGTTTCTAATTTAAACTGGAGTTTATTACTGCCACTGGATCTGCTTCATTGCTGCTAATGAGATTTTAGAGGTTCTTGTAATGTAACAGCATGAATAACCTTTTGTTGAGAAAGGCCACCCAAAGCATGTGAAGTGGTGGATACTATTCAGTTGTTGGTTTTGTGGGGTTAGTTCTCACAAAGGGACTGGATGATAGCTTTTCAGAATGGAGAGCTCTCCCTCCCTAGTGTATATAAGAATGTGATTAAAACCCTCCTACTCCTACGATGCTGGCTTTAATCATAATCCCACTCGTTAATAGCCAAAAGGTATTAACATCTGATAGTTGTTAGACACCGTGAAGGGTGTCAGGGGTTTCTGTTCAGCTCATGTTGGACAGGTGTCCAGGGAAGACCTCCATCACAGTGAGCATAAACACACCTGCTCCTGAGCAGGCCTGACCATGAAAACCCAGGAGAATGGAGTTCCTCTGCATTGTCAAAGCAGCCTCAAAGCATGAAGAGCTATAGTGCAATGAAGCAAAAGCAAAGCATTTCAAATATTAGGCAAGGTCTTATGAGGGCATGACTGCATGGACATCTATCTGTCCATCTCATAAACAGCACAGACAGGTGAATAATATTTTTTGTACTTATGACAAGATTAACATTATATTAATCCATCTCTCACAGGTCACTTTCTGCCATTCCAAGTCCCCAAGCAACCTTAAACAAGTGCCATTTTACTTCTGTCAAGTAGTCAAATACATTTTTCTTTCCCTTACTCAGAGAAAGAATTCTTTATTAAAAAATGACTCTGAACCCCTTTCTGTATTGATTTTAATCTCAGACCCCTGAGTAGTGATCAGAACATGTTTATACCCAGTAGCCCAAAATTATCAGTCCAAGGCTCTAAATCATCAGTGATTTTCTTATGCAGAGGTTTTTTTAAAAATGTCATAGATCTGGGTTTAAAATGGATGAGGGTGTGTGATAAATCATTGATACAAATCAGCCTGGCCCCATTGAAGCAAATGGAGTTTTAAAGTTTTACACCAGTTCTCTGTTAGGCACACAAAGGCCCTAATTGTTGGGAACATCAGTTTTCTGTGGGAACTTAGTTTTTTACAGCATTCAGCAGACATATGCAAATGTCAAGATTTCTTCAAGGCACTGTGTTGCTAATCTCATTTCTCAAGGCAACAATTTAGCGTGTATTCACAAATGGAGTTTATTGATATAAGTATCTGAGCATTCCCTTTTTATTGTACTTGGAGAGGATCTCACACGATTATCTCAATCTGTGAGAATGGAAAGAGTTAATTTGAACATTTTTTTCAAATTCTAGTTCAAGAAATTCATTGTAATCCCTTTTCTGTTTTCCTTAGGTAAAGTGTCAGTCACTTCTTATCCAAACTTACTATTTGATGTAGCTGGGCACTGTAGATCAGCCAGTTCATTTTCCCTCCAAGGTGGTTTTGTTTCAGCCATAAGAACAAAAGACAAATGATTCTAATCTAGTTTTATAGAAAACAGAACCTGTGGGTGGAAAAAAGAAAGGTTCTCTAGATAAGTATCTCCATATAGTTAACGTGATTAGTTTTGTTATTCTAACTCTTGTTGCGAGTCCTTGGAACTGTTATTCATGTTGAATATGGTAAACATATATTAGTGTTGTAAATGCAAGCCATATACCAGTGACATATTTTTTAATGCTAGCTTATGTTCTTTACATTTATAATTTACTGTTTTAGCTGCTTATCTACCCTCTAATTTACTGCCATTGTGGTTTATAACTCTACCCCTTCCCCATGTCATTGCAGATAATCTCGTCCAAAAGTGTAAACAACTTTTGCAGTTTAAAATAAGCAAAAAACCCAAAAGCGTTTAGAAGGCAGGGGGAAAAAAAAGAAATGCAGGTATAGATTTACACTTTCTAATGTTTTTGATATTCTGGTGTACATTATCAGAGATGTTTCACCTTTACTTTGACTTCGATCTCCTCTTTCTTGTGCAAACTTCAAAAGAGACATTTTTCATCACATTGCATAAATTTGCCAGTGCGACCAGGCAAACAGAAAACTTTGCCTTTATTAATTAGCTGCAGCAATACTTCAAATAAGGCACTATTATGTAATTTAAAACAAGAAGAAAAAAAACCTGGGATATCAAGCTTTGTGCCTTGTTCCAAAGAGCAGTGTTCTTGAAATTTGCAGGAACAAGACAGGAGTAGTGCTGTGAGAGCTCGTGGGTGCCTCGGTGTGGAGGGTTGATTTGGTTTTGGGGTAGGGTACAATGGGCAGCAAAGTTCCCGGTGTTAGGAGCCCTTCTTTCCAAGGGCTGTTACTCTGCGCTCTTCAGGACGATGGGGAGCTCAGCACTGTTTTCAGCTGAGTTAAGATACTGGCTCAGGTTTGGCGTGTCTGTCCTTATCTTTCAGAAGACTTTCCCCACCGGCTGATTACTTCAGGAAGAAACATCAAACTAACTGATGCCCATGAGATTTAAACGTGTGGGTTTGAGAATGATAGCATTCTTTGTGTATTTAGGGGACTGGTAACTGAACTTTACATTCTGGTTAAATCACAGAGTTTATATCAAGGTCTTCATGGAAGGAAGAGGGGAGCTAAATACCATAAATACACTGATTATTGTTCTAACAGCATGCGGTGCAGTACTAGTTACAGGAATTGAGGAATACAAAAATCTTCCACTTCCCGCATGAAGCAGACATGGAAGATCCAAACATACCTGCCAGCTCCTTTCCAGGACTGAGCAATTCCCCATTAGGAGCATATGAAGGAGAGACTTGTTTCTCTGTAAGCAGAACTTTGAAATGTTCCTTCTTTATCCTCATTAAAGCATAATTTGATTTTGCCCTTCCATTAAGTAATGTTCCAGATGAGTATTCAAAGCCCTGTGATTCCCATTTATCAAGTCAAATTAAATGTTTCTGACCAGGTTCATCAACTAGGTATGTTTTAATCAAATTTAATGACATTTTCAATGAAATAGTAAGTGCATTGAGCATTTTTCTGTTTGGATGTGTGGGGGTAGAAGAGGCATTTGCTTCCTTTGAACACAAAGAGATTTGGTGTCAGTCCCTGTTTATTATTGTGAAACATGACAGTTATCTGAAGAAAACCAGCAGGATTTAATCTGACAGCCCAGTAAGGGAAGAGTGCCACCAATCTAATTATCCAGTAATCTAGTCAGAATGGGAGTAATTCTGGGCCTTTCTCAAGTCAGTTAATCACATTTCCTGTGCATTAGCAGCTGCACATGCAGAGCTTTTAGGGATGAGCTCTTAGCCCAGTGCAGCCCGTGGAAGACACAAGAGAGGCATCATGTCATTGTCTTTGCTTGTTGTCAGGTTGTTTTTTCTAAATTATGATAAAGCATTTCTGTTCAGACTTGCTTTCACTCTTTGAGATAACCTCTTTTGATACTTTCTCAGTTCACCATCAATCTTTAACTATGAAAAGTACTTATTAATTTTAAGATGTAGGAAAAGGGGTGTCACACAAGGTTAACATTGATAACATTATCAAAAATCATCATTCCTCCTTCCTTTTTATCCTTTTTCCTAATGTCCTATGGTAAACTGAGGAACATAACAGCAAACCAAAATCAAGCAATATCTTAGTATATACCTAGCCAACAATTGTCAAGTTGTCTTCAGGCCTGTTGTCAAACAACGTGACATATCTACAGTATAAAAGGTGGATTGTGGAGGGATTTTTCATGGAGAAAAATTAATTCAGTTTGTGGCAAAAGTCCAGTTGTTTGGGTTTTGTGCTTTTGTTGTTCTTTTTTTATTTAAGAGTGCTTAAGGCTTGATTCTCCTATTTGCTAGTTGTGTGACAGGCACATTTATCCTTACTGTCATTTCTTCTCCCCCATTTTATTGTCAAGCCAGGGGAGAAATTATTTCATAACTCTGTCCTCAGAGGTATAACTTGCCAGCCTGAAATATCTACTTTGGATTGTAAGTAGTTGGGGCAAAAAATGCTGATCCCTGAATGTTTCATCATTTTTTGCAAGGGCAGCAGACCTCGTGCTGTCATATATTTATTTCTGCAGTCCAACCCGCTGTTCTTGTAAGTGGGCAAGATATGTCTTGCTTTTGCTTCAGGAGAAGAAGAAAGATATGTTCTAAATGTGGGCCTTTCCTACACTTGCATTTAAAAGAGAATTCTTGTGGGCTTCCAGAAGATATTTAAATGCTTGTTTCCCAACTTTTCCTGTGAAAGCAGAGGGCTTGAACTCGCTGAAGGTTTAGATACCATCAGGTATCTTTTGGCTTGGTTAACTCCCTGCAATGGGACTGCAGTTCTGTCTCTGGACAACATCATTGTACATGAAAAAGTTACCCCTACATAAAGCAGAAATAAATTTCAAATAGAAGAATTAAAAGAAAGAAGAAAAATGCCCATTCAGTTCCCCTTTCTAAGCCTTGCTTAATTGAAAGAGTGTTAAAGCAGCTGGCCTGCCTGAAAGATTGCTTGTTTTACATCAGGCCAGAACATCAACTCTGCCTGGAAAGATGGGTATGGAGTTTTCTCCGATCTCTAGAAAACAACTGATTAATAAAATATTTGAAATTTGGTGGTGTTCCTATTCAGTGTGCTTTAAATTGCGTCTTTGCTCCATCTTGAAACTCCTTGTCTCTCCCTCCAGCAGTCACATAGGAATAACACTTTGGATCCAGATGTTGCAGTTCAATTTGATTTTTGCTATAACTAAATTCCTTTCATCTTTCTCACCTTGCTCAGATTAAGGGAGTTGAACTGAGCGAAGACAGCTTGTGCAGCAGCAGTAGAGATTGGTTGTGCATTTTTTCAGCTTTAACTTTACTTGTGTAACTCTGGGTGTTGTCACTGACAGCAGGAGCTGATTTAAATGGAAGAGCTGGTTGTTTTCCTTTCTGGTTTGACAGGGAGGTGGTGGAGGTCAGAAACAGAAGAACTGCCATCAGTGCTGTGGATTTCTCAGAAGGGCAAATGGCTCCAATTAAAAATAACAATAATTCCTTAAGAAGATATACCAATGTCTCCTGTGAGACCCTAGTGACTAAATAGAACTCACCAAGGAGGCATTACACACCAAAAGGGAGAATGGGAAGAAGTGACCCTGTGAGAAGAATTGAGCTAAACTTCATGCCAAGTTCAGCATTTCACTTGCAAATGAGTACCAGATCTGAGCTGATCTTCAAAAATGCATTTGTAAAGTCTGACAGAAAAAGTCTGCAAGAGCCAGCCTTGCAAAAGTATGGTTCATTTTCTAATCTTGATTTAGTGGAAACAGCAGTTGCAGAGCACTTCTAAGAACTGAAGGTGCTGCCATTCCATACCAGGGTCTAGTAGAGTCACGTACACAAATTGTTAATATGGCCAATGTAGTTACATGTTTATCTCAAGTAGCAATGAACAGCAATGTATTAATAGGTAAATATAGTTCTTCTAAACACTGTTTTATATTCAGAAGCTTCAGATCCCCCTTTTCTAGTTAATTTTTTTCTTGGCCAGTAGTCATCTATAACTTTTGGAAATATCGGTGAGATTCTCCTGAAGTTCTTCAGGAATCCTCTTTCATAATAAGTCCTTAAAAAAATACAAATCAATTAAATTTCTACTCTTAGCTACCTATGTGCACAATTTGCTTATGTGATTGACTTTTTGAGACCATGAAACCAGCGTCTTGAAACAAGCAGGACTTGTTACTGTGTTTTGAGATTTGTGCCTTGAGTATTTCTTATGTGGCTAAATAAGATACACATGTTTTGCTTGGCTTTTTTCTTAAAAATAACTTTTTAGGTAAAATTGCCTCAATGTGCAGATAGGGGCCTGTGGAACCGACTTCATTGAGCAGAAAAAAAACCATCATCACACTTGTGCTCCAAATGACATAGGATAGCTGAAAGGCTTCCTTGTCTTTTGAGGTCAATTTTAATTCATTATTTAAATTGTGATTAACGAATGAGATGTTGAGACTCAGAGTATCAGTTTTAAAACTCCTGCTGAGCGAGGCAGCACCAATGCATAGGTATGTACAAATCTGAAGGCCCTTTCACAGCTTTACATCAGGCGTCTTGCATTTCTCCAGTGATGTTGAGCTGTTTGTCAGCAGGCACTTTGATTTCAGTGTTCAAATTAATATCTGCTGAATGAGCGGGCTTTGCAGAAGTTGAGCTTTGTGTCTTGTTCATTCTTAACAAGAGAGCCTGCTGCTGTCTAAGGAATTTCCCAGTGACAAGAAGGGGCTTTGTGTTAGGAGTGAGGGGGAAAAAAGACCGTAATTGACGTAGGGGAATTATCAGTCTGCCTTTCTGTACAAGGAAATAACTGTGGACTTTGAACTCTGGATAATGATGACAGAGTTATCATTTCAAATCTTGGTGTAATATATAGGGTCTTCAATTTTTATCCAATTTTCCCCTTGTTTTTTCGCTTCACGTTTTTGGTATTAATAAACTGTGGTCAGGTTCCTGACTGATTTTATCAATGTTGTTTCTATAGACTTTCAATCTCTTTACGCCATCAAATGAAATACTCTGGACTGGAAGTACAGCATTTCTATTTAACCAGACCATGAATTCCAGCCTCATTTGAGTTTGGGTTTTGTCAGTCTTGCTTAATCCTACTGCCAGACCAGAAATACCATTGATGATATGTGAAAAATGGAATCATGCTACTGATACCAGTGCTGCGTGTGAAAAATTCACTTTCTGTTCTTCTTCAACACCAGCATTGGACAGCCTGTGTGTCCCTAAAGTGGAACAGCGTGAGCAGGCAATGTTGAGAGACAAAAGTCTTTGTGATCTGTGTAGTGTTTGTAAGACTGTAGGAGGAGAAAGAGGCCCGAAGAGCTTAAATCACTCGGCTGAGGCCATTATGTCAGAGCTTGGCATTATAACCCATCGCTTTGCTCCCAGCATAATACTCAGGTGCCACATCAGTCACTGGCTCACACTCTGCTACATCAATCCTTAAGCTTTTAGTGTCCTAAGAGATGCTGCATACAGAAGTGTTTGTACCAGGCAGCTTTTCCACGCGACACTGAGGTGACCCCAGAAAAGCTCACAGGTTAGCCCTGAGGAGGGGGTCTAACGCCCATGTCCAGAGCCAAAGCTGGAAATGTTCTGGAGGGGTATTCTTCATGGGATTTCCTTTTGTTCTCTGTGGAGGGGTTTATTTTTACTAGTGCTCTACCTTACAAGACATTAAATAATTGATTCAAAACATTTAGAGAAAAGATATTAAAGCAAAAGAAAATACTACAGTAGACAAACCTTAAAGGTCAGCACATACCACAGAAAATGCTGTGAGTATTGGAAATGTGTGGCAAAGTCAAACTTATGCAATGAATAGAAAGAATGACCTTTTAAGGGTACCTTTCCTCTGTGCTCCATGATCTTCATTTTGACATCTTCTCATCTTGAGGCTGTCCCCTACCTATGATTTCCTCTGATATTTATAATATTTTTCATTCTTTTAAAAATATGTTAAATTTCTTTCCATCCTGCTTAATAATGTGGAGGTTTTAATCAGTGCTCCATTTATTTTGGGAGTTTCTCCCTTCTTCTTTTCCATTTTTTAATAAATAGCTTTCTCTCTGGTGTTTCTAAGTTTCCAGATTCTGTAATCAACTTTTATCTTTTCCTTCATTTCACTCTACTTCTACCATCTATAAGAATGTTTTTTTTTCTTTTGTTCTTGCCCTATCTTAACTCATTCTGAATCTAGAATGAAGGTCGTGCTTGAATTAAAATGCAAATAATGAAAATTTATGAAGTTGAGAGATTGAGAAAATGAATTGGCATCTAAACCTTCCAAGAGTGAATGAATAAAGACTTAAGAATTTAGGAATTTGATACTCATAGGCTGGTGGAAAATGACTTTGCTAAATGTACCCATCTGTGCAGTCTTGCTTTATAAGCCTACATATTTTAGTTTGTCAGGGTTCCATTGGTTGTCTATTGTTACATTATTTTAAACAATAAAAATATGACAAATATGTGAAGTGCAGAGCTGTCACATTGTGTTTGTGAGGGGAAATATTTTATCCTGATCAAAAACTCTGTAAAAGAAGCTGGGAAGTCATTTTAAAGAAATTGGGTCTTTCAGTGATGTGATATCCATGACTTCAAGACTTTACAAATGAACAGACCACAGTAGGAATGCAGTGATGTAAAAATACATGGTCTTTTGTGAATAATAAATAGAATAACTTATTTACAAAGGAGAAATAATGACTTATTTTCTTTAAATGTATTATAGTCATTATTATCCTAATGCGAATCACTCAAATATGTTAAAAATTGAATATGAACACAATTAATAATCTCAGTGATTATCACCCCAGGTTAGCTATATTATGTAAATATCATTTTCAACACAAGTCAAGGTGAAGGAACAGTATCCTGCAGTTCTTATTTTGGGGGAAATGCTGCTGATGTCAGCCAAGTTTTGCTGGAATCTCCCTGTGATCACTTAGCCAAAGCTCATGTAACATGTATTTGGTAGATATGCTTCTGGGGGGGAAGAGCTCTGCCCTGCCTCTCCCTCACTTTTCTCTCAGTGAGCGTCTTTGGAAAATTGCAAGAAGCTGATGTGATAAGCTGAAGCCTGATTTTCCCATGGGACAGTAATAATAATGTAGCTTGGGAAGAAGAAAGATGGAAACTGTGCTGACCCTTGAAGACTGTCCTGAATACATCAGTGGTCAAAATAAATGGAGCATTTCCTATTAAGGATTAAGTGTTGTAAATGTGATGAAAGACTAGACGTGGGTCATAAAGGCAAACAATGACTCTGATCTGACTTAATCATCCTTATTTTACTAGACAGTCAGTCGCCCATGCTGCTCTTTGAGCTCCTGGGGCGTATGAAACTCCTGGCATTACTCAGTGAATCCAGGCAAGAGGGGAGGGTGTGGGCTGTTATTGTGGCTTTTCAGCCATTTATTTATCTGGCAATCCCCAGTAGATTGCTGAAATATCAGAGATCTTTGGGCATCTGTGAATTACGGGGAAAAAATAAAAGGAAGGAGGAAAGAAATGTCGTGGGTTTGGAAGTCCATAAGAGACTTGGCATCTTGCACATGGCAGCCTCGGGGATCAGCTTTGATCCCTTATTGCTCCTCACAGGAGAGCTGGTGCACTGCAGCCCTACATATATTTATGGCAAGCAGTTCCCTTCATCTCTGTTCAGAGGCCTGCCAAATGGGGAGAGATCCAGTTTGCATAGTAATGCTCCCTCAAACCATCTCCTTAACCTTGGTTTCTCCTCCAGCTCATCCATGTTGCTTACCCAGCACTTGAAATCAATCTTGTGCCCTATAAAGGACAGTGAGTAAATGTACTTAGCCTTGTGTCAGGTTGGTAGCTGGGAGACCTCTTGAAGACATTGCTGCACCTCTTTTAACCTTCCTGCCACTGTTTTCACATGCTGGTCATGACTGGGCATCTCTGTACTAGCTATGGGGTAAGAGGGTAAAAGCTGTCCTTCCACATCGTTCTTTAGTTATAGTACTTGACAAAAAAAATACCAATATTCATTACCAAGCTGGTCTTAATTCAATATATGCCCGGAATATTGAACTGAATATACTGGACCTCTCCAGATACTTGTTTAAAACAGAAAAGCGAAATTTTGATTTCTGTTTGAAAATGTTTATTACTGCATCAAAGAAAGTGTTATCAATCTGTCAAACTAGGAAAAGAGAGAGGTATTTTTTTTTTCTTTCTGCCATCATTAGCACAGCCTCCTTGAGGACAAATTGATTTAATATGTGGAGCAGTGGGCTTGTTCTCATTTTGGAGCTATCTATCTGCCTTCAGAGAGCTACCCAGAAACAGGCACAGTGGATGGGTACCTGCACACACGTCCTGTGCCCCCCTGCACTGCAAGGCAAGCCATGCCTTCCACAGGCAATTTTTTTCCTTGCTTGCATGCATGCTGGCTTTTCTTAGGGAGGGACCTCTTGGAACACATTGGTGCAATGTGTTAGACTGCACCATAAATAGAATTATAGCACACCATCACATCCAATTGAGTTTTCTTAGGACTGAAGAGAGAGATCTGTATTTTCAGGCAGAGCACATGAAAATATTCTTATTCCAAGCCTTGTTAACTCTCCCATCTAATTAAAAAACATACCTCTCTAGGTATAGGAATTTAAATGTCTTTAGTTCTTTCTCTTTTTTTTCAGTGCCATCAGCATTCAAGTAGTAATTTACAGCCCAGTTCTTCCAGCAGATGTCTTTTTCCTGCAGATCTCATTTAAGAAGATGTTCTGCTGGAGGAGATCTAATGGGACCCAGTTCTAATACAAGGATTTAATTGCTCTTGCTTTCAAAGTGATGAGTTGGCTGATTAAGTTATGGAGCCTAGATGGGAGAAAATGGGACAGTATTGGCCGGAATTTTAAATTTATTTTAGATATCTAAAGATGCACTTATGCTTGAAGGCAGATTTTTAAAAGCAGATGCTTAACTCCTAAACATGGAAATTCCATAAAAAAAACTAACCCAGAGTGCTTTTTTGGAAAGTCTGAGGCTAATGGTATGCTTTGAATATCTTTCTCAGACAATTCAGCCTCTCGTGGGAGGAAAAGGTGTCCAAAACTACAAGTTTTAGTTGTCTTTCTTGGCTCTGTTCATGAGAGCTGTGGGTGTTTTGTTAGGTCCTTAAGACTCTTAAGTGCAGTATCTAATCTCGTGTAAGATTTATAATGTACAAATGGACGCTTTCAGGGTGTGTCCAGGCTCTTCTTTCTGTTGTGGCTTTGCAGAGGAATTACAAGCTCGTAATCCAGCCCCAAATTATTGAAAAACAGTTTTTATCTAAGCCTACTGTTATCTGCACCTGTGTTTAAAATAATTTTCCCAAGAGGAGCCTAAAAACAAAATTGAAATCCACAGGAGGTATTTTTATACTAAGAGTTTAATATTCATTTTTACGTGTGTTTCAGACAGTTGGTCTCAAGGTAGTTGTTTATTTAAGAGGTAAGCAGGTTGAATCCAAAAATAGTTTTGATTCATTTGAATTCATTTTTTAATTAAAAAAGTTAAAATAGCAGTTTGATTTTTTTAAGCTAGATTTGCAAGAAGGCTGAGAAACATGGTGACAGAGTGCTGTTTTTTTGGATTTTGTTCTTTTTGGAGCCTTTGGGTATTGTTTTTTTTTCATCAGTAGTACTTCAGTGGCACCAAGTTTTAGAAGAGGAATATCAGACTAACAGTTTTCAAAGCCTTTTTAATATCTGTGGGGACATTTTACCATATAACTTCTGGCACAGATGAGATCTGGGCTGTAAGACTCTTGGGCCCAGTTTGATGGATTTAAGAAAATGGCCTAGTGATTCAGAAAAAGAAGGGTAACCTATGATTTACAATTTTATTTTAAATTTTATTTTAAATTTTATTTTATTTTATTTTATGTTTCAATCATGCAGAAAGAATACTGTGAGGCTCTAAAGGAAGCACTTGGAAAGGGTATGGGATGTTCAGCCTTAGAGTAGCGCTGTGGAGTGTGAAACTAAAGGCTTATTGTTTGCATTTCCTCCCTTTCAGCCCCAGTGGGCTTCCACACTTGGCACAATCTAAGCATTGCATTATTTTTCCTGACGTGAAGGCGCATTGCTCAGCCTCTTTGCCTTTGGTCAGATATCAGCAACATAAAATGATGTCTTTGTGTAGCAGTTTTGTGAGGAGTAGCAGCTCTGGTCAGTATTTCATAGATTCATTTTATTAGTCAAGATCTAAAACCTTCCCTTTTCTCTCCCCATATGAGGGAGGGACACTTGGTCCACAAAAGACTGGTTCTCACAAGACAGTGGGACATTTATTTAAAAGCCAGATTTGAATCTCTCAGAACTTTTCTTCCTTCCTTGTTTTGTCTGGGACAGGAAACAAAAGGAGCAAAATTCCACCACCCTCCCCACCCCCCCAAAAAAGAAAAAGTACAGAGACTTGGTGGCCATACCTCTCTCAAGGCTTTCTACTTCAAATTGCATCTTGGATTTTCTTTACATCCTGGGAAGCCTTAATGTCTTTCCATGGATATGAATCAATGTCCTTCAGAAAGAATTGGCTCAGTGCTGATGCTACAGAGCCTTTGCACTGGCACAGTGACTTCTTCAGCACTTCAACTTTTTGGTGAGATTGTTTTACATGTTTTGTATGATCTTCCCATTTGCAACACTTCAGAATTACACCTGGGCTGGCTGCTGACCCACCCAATCCAAAGCAGAGTGACAGAAAACTTTCATGAAGTAGTCTCTTCTCAGCATTTCTCCAATCCTCTTCCAAATTGTGTTTGTGTATCTAATTGGCTTGTGTATCTAAATCTATTCCCACCTGGGCAGAATGGTTTTAAAATATTTGTCTAAACCAGATGTGACTGCAGTAGATAGCATCGGAATAGTTATTTGTAGCTGAAAGAATACCGTGTAAATATTTGAGGGTCTCTCTTAAAATTTGGAGAGAATAGCACTTGGTCTTCAGCAGGCCTTTCTCTGGAGTTTTTGATTCATATCCCAAGGTAAAATAAATGTATTTTTTGAGCTGGTCATAGCAGATTTGTAGGAATTCTGCAAGTTTTGGCCCAAATTCATATATGAGTTTTCAGAGGTAAACCTCAGGCTCTTTGAATTAAACTTGGAGGATCAGTTTCTCCCACACTGAAGCCAAGGGAAGTTTCAGCACTAGTGTGATGGGTCAGTTGTCTTCATGGATTCATGTTGTGGGATCTGTTCTGCTAGCACAGACTTTATAGAGCAAAGGAGATAAGAGAAGAGTTGAATGGTGTTACCAGTCATTAGCAATGAAATGGCACTAGGAAGAAAGCTGGGGGAGTTTGTCTTGCCTTTGGCACATGCCAACAGCATACCTAAAAGTCCATCTGCACGTGTGGCTGAGAGAATTGCTGCCCTTCTGTGCTCTGGCTGCCAGCCTCTGCAGTACCCTGGGGCTTCAAAGGAGATCCACATGGCAGCCAGCTTTCTGTGTAAGCTCTCTTGTGCTCATGTAATCAGAGTCCTACTGAGGTCATTACATGATTGACCACTGATTTCTGTTGACAACATTTTGACTCTTCAGAGACACAGTGGGATTAATCGTCAGCTGATCTAACTTCATCTGTATTCATTGTGTTTTCAGGGGACATAAGGGCTTCTGAGGGAGATGCTGATCCACCTGAGAATTGGTGAAGGGAGGTGTGTTAGGAAACTAAAAGTGGGCAGGCTGCTGAAGTGAAAGAAAAGGGCCTATATTATGGTAAAGCTCTGAAGGCATGCTTCAAGCATACATACATTACAAGCTTCCTTCACTGTTTCAGACCTCAGATCACTCTGTGTCTGGCTTGACATGGATGTCTGCATGGGTGAGATGCATTTATCTTTGTACAGGTGCACCACACAGTTTTCATGGCACAGCAGTTCCACTCTGTGCTTTCAGCAGGTTGGAAAACAGTAATCAAATGTAAGGTGTGCAGGGATCCAAACTATGAACACTGAAATTTAGCCATGAGATCAGTTTACATAGATGTCTGCTTCTCAGAAGATGATCTTTGCAATACCAGCAGCACAGTATAAACTTGGCTCTGCAAGTCTCAATGTTGCACTTGAATCTTCCCGATAGATGGAAGGATAAGACAAAATCACAGCCTGAGGCGTTCAAAGCTGTGTTGTTGGGGTTTTTTCCAGGGCAGACAAGGAACTCAACCTCCCAAGCAACAATAGGATAGTGATTACAGAAAACAAAACCCAAAAAGAGTAAGGCAGTGTGAGCAGAAAGGAGGAGCAGTGCTGAGTGTGCTGGCAGCAGGCTTGGTGTGCTGGGGCTGTGCCTAATGGAGTTGCCTTCCTGGTGGGAATGGTGTGCAGGGACAATGGGAGCCATGGGTTAGTAGAACAAAGATGGAAATGAGGAGGAAATTCCTTTTTAGCACATTTTGCATGCTCAGCCACCTTGCAAAGTAGGACTGCTGGAGACAGTAGCTGGATATTAATAGGTGACATTAAATAATTGTGAAACGTAAATGCAATTGAATGCTTCTCTCTGCAGCTATCTAAGTGTTCATTATGCCATAAAAAGTAGTTGGTTTTCCACCCCTGTGTGTACAGAAAGAGCTCAGAGTAGCAAAATTCAATTTACATGAAAGATGAGAAAAGATGAAATAATCTTTAAGTCATTTTTATTCTGTGTAATTTTATTGCGAGCAGATAAACTGTGTATATCTCATTGGTTTTGTCCAAGTTTACACTAGATGCTACATTATTTCAGAAGATGAAAGAGTCAAGGGTAATAATGCAAGTCCCTGTTTATAAATCTGTTTTGTTGCAGTCTCTGACATAAATACATGAAAGTGAAAAATCAGAAAATGAAGAAAACAGCACAGACATTCTCACAATGATTGTGGTTCACATAAAAATTAATCACCGAGGCTTGGTCACTGGCTGCATCCAAAGTTAAGCATAGCCTGTAGCTTGTCTGTAAAAATCAAATACTCTTTTTCAGAGTGTTAATGGAAATCTGTTACTCATGGCTGAGAGTGCACAAGTGATGCTTGTAAATAAGCTTCAGGTTTTCTTCTTTGAGTTGTTTGGGATTTCGAGAAAGCAAAGTACTCGTTCCTGTTTGACAATATTCTGCCTCAGTGAGAGGCATCCTTGGGGCCTCAGCAGCAATTTTTTTCTAAAAAGCAAAGTTAGTGCATAAATTATCCTGTATCTAAAAACATTTTGATTTTCTGACTCCTGTATGAGATGTGATTTCTGGCTTTACTCAATTCTTCCTTCATGACAGGGTTTTTTTCCCCCAGCAGCCTTTGCCATTAGCTTATCAAACACACTGAGGAGAGGTTAAGGGTATTAGCAAAGAATAATGGATATCTTTTGAAGTAAATTTTTGTTTCTCTAACGTAGTTAGATGTTGACTTACTTAATGTTGACAGCTTCTGGGTTTCCAGTGGAATAATTAAGCGTGGTCACTCCGTTGCTGTATTTTGTTTCTCCTGTGTCCTGATGCCTGGAAATTTCTGGAGCCTTTGACTTGTATTGTTTCATGTATGCTTGTACTTTAAATCAGACATCAAGGTTTTAATAGATCCTGAGTTTAATTATCCATCCTTGTCGGAAGTAAATTTAATGTATGTTCTGTCTGAAACAGGTGAAGTGGTGTCAGGTGCTTTTGTCTAGAGGCTGATATATGGAGAAAGATTCAGTGTAAATGGCTGTGTTTGCTTATTTTCCAACATAGTTGCTCTGACTACTTTCCACTTGGTACACATTGTATTAGAGCTCCATTCATTCTTGCTTCTTTTTTAATTTATTAAATTGACTAAAACTCTTGTAGAAATTTAGTGTGTTCCTCTGGCGGGTGATAGGGAAAACCAAGAGGCAGATGGACAAAATGGAAGGAAATACTTGGATTTAATAACCTCTGCTCAGGAATTTACTGAGACTGGGTGCATTTGAGAGTAGAATAGGCAGAGAACAAGCTAAATGTGGTTATGTGGGTTATGGTCCGTGGGTTATGTGCATCCCCGTTTGCCAGTGTAAATTGTTTCACTCTGTGCTGGTGTGGAGCTGCAGACCTTTAGGAGGAGCTGTTAGTGCAGCAGGGGAGGAGGTGGCCTTGGCATCTAGGGGACAGTGCCTGCTGAGAGCAGGGGTGAGCCATGCCTCCCAAAGGGCTCAGCAGCCCTCCCTCCTGCACCAGGGCCTCCCTGAAGGATGGGACCTAAACTGATAAAGGATTCTCTTCTGGGGCAAGGAAGAAGCAGGAAATGGACACACAGAGAGATGGAGGCTGCATGAGAAAGGCCAAAGGTGGCAGAAAATATCCCACCACCCCTGCAAGCAAGGCTGCCTTGGGTTTGCAGCCCTTGGGTGCTTTTGAGTTAGCAGCAGTGGGTTTGGTGGGAGCTGCTTTCTATGCAGCACTGGGTCCTCAGAGCCATGTAAACTTTCTCACAGACAGGGTCTGTAGGAGGGTAAGGGGGCTCAGAACTGCAGGCTCACTCCCTGCTGGGGTCAGGGCTTCACTCGAGAACTTGCTGCAGTTTCCCCAGAGCCATATTAATGTAGCCAAGGTGGAGAGTCCAAAAATACAGAGTGTACATTTGACACATGTTTATTTTGTTGGGTGAGATGATTATCAGGAAAACTTCCATAAGCATATATAAATTATTTAAGATCTTAACCTCTGAAAGGAAGTTTCTCAAAGTTTTTCAGAAATTGCTGTGTGGCTCTCAAGGCACAGGGATCTGACTATATTGCTATCATTTTGGCCTAGTTTTAGAGATGGTAAAAGGCACATAGCAATCAAGTGGCCCACACATTTCCATCATATTGGTAGTATTCTTCTTGATAAGTGGAATCCAAAAATAAAAGATTGAGGCAAGTCTGATCCTTTCCAGGAAGGCATTTTTCAAGGTCACATTTGAAGGGCAGTTTAGAACTGATGGGTGAGTTTGATCTATCTCTACCTGTATTATAGATTTTCTGCAGTAAGACTGGATTTGTTCTGGAAGCCTTTACCTGAGCTGCTGGCCTTATATGTCACCTACCTCCATGGGTGTCATGGACAGCTCAAGTCTTCTGGAGGAAATTTGCTACCCCACCTCTGCTATCCACTGAGGTTTTGTGCTTCTTTGGGGAAAAGCATAAACATGATCAGCAGGTTAAATTTTAAACTCTTGATGGAGGTGCCATAGGAGATGTCACAGCAGGTCTGATCTGTAAACCAGGGCATGGGGACCGGTGTATCGTCAAAGGGAGACAGAATTGACTGGCAGGCAGAAGATCCTCACTAAATTCTCTGCCCAAGGACCTCACAACGTGGTTCTGGGTCCAAAATATGAACCATTGACTTCACATGCCTTTGAGCTTTGTGCAGTCAGTTACATCTGCAAGATCCTGGAAGAAGCTCCCCATCTTTCTGAGGTGTGTGAGGAGGAAGAGGAGAGCTCTTTCACTTCCTCCCTACCTTCTGGCAGAGGGACACATCAGAGTTGCAGGCACAGCTGCAGACACAGAGGGGCTGTGCTGTCCCCTCTGCCCCATGCAGAGGGAGCAGTGCCTGCAGAGGCTCCCCTGCTGCCCTGTGTTCCCTGTGCCTCAGTGCTGCAACACCCAACTCAAGCCTCCCTTTACCCGCCTCTTATCACCCAGTTTGCCTCTAATTATCCGGCTTTCTCTTAGTTATGTCCCTTGCTAAAAGTCGATTTATTCATTTCAGAGTCCCCGTCTTTTCTTTGTCCTGGCGTTCATTTATTAGTGAGCCTCTTCCATCTTTTTCCTTCCTGACATGAAGTATTTGTAAAAGCCTTTCTACTCCCCTTAATCCCTTTGGCTAGCATGAACTCCCCTTGCTTTTCTGTTACTCTTACTTTCCCTGCAAGTCTTTACTGATCCTCTGTAGCCTTGTGTGGATCCTCTCTATTTCAAATATCCCTGGTTTTTTTTTTCTTTAAGCCCTCTGAGTAGTCCCTCGTGAAGTCCCACCGGCTGCTCCTTCCTTTTCTTTGAATTTTTCTCTATCACAGGGACTACAACAGGCTGTGCTTTTATTAGAGTGCCAGTCAGGATTTTTTTGCTGCTTTTGCACTTATGGCTGCTCAGAAAAGGGGTTGGATTTTAAGAACCACTTTGGGAGGAACAAGATACCTCCCTCCTGCCCACAGCTCCCCCTTTCAGTTTGCAAATGAAAACTAATAACAAGGGGCAGATTAAACAGCATCATGCCTGGGTGCATTGCTGAGAGAGGCTTTCAATGTCCTGCTTCTGAGGCATGTAGGGGTATGGTGTGCAAATACAGACATTTTTGGGTGTACCCTGACATCCCTGGGTCGTATTGCTTCCATTGCAGATGGGATCTTTTTTCTGTACTTACCACTTTGTGAATGCATACACATCTAAAACATCCTGTGCCAGTGAGTTTTATTAATTCTTTGTATCTGTTTTAGACCTCTGACAGTTTCATACAGTGAATGATCTCTACTTATTTAGAAAGAAATAAGGCACTATCCTTCTGTTATCATACTCTCTGTGCTGTTTGAGATTGAATTGAGTTTTATCCCGGTGGCCATTTGGTCTGACTACTTTAAATAAACACTTAATATCTTAAAAAAAACCAAAATGGGGTAGTTTGGTGTCCATAAATTTTACCTTAGCATTTTTGAGGTGGGCTAGCAACATTCCTGTCTCATATTGATTCCATACAGATGTGTATGACATATATGGGAAGATGGATAAACATTTTTTCCTTCTGATAGCAACAGGTATTTAAAAAAAAAAGAAGGACATCATCTGTCTAACACTGCAAGTGAAAAACATATTCAGCATTAACTTGGCTAGCATCCACACGAATATCTACTGCAAATGAAGTAATAGGTGAATATTTCAGTGACCCTTGGTGATGACTAATGCAGTATCCACCCAGTAATGTAGCAATATAGAGGTATGTGAATAAGGCATGAGGCTGTGGCCCTCGCTAGAGTGTCTGTAAGCCCTAGAGCAATGCAGAACAACAGTTGGGAAACCAGAAACACCTTCCAAGAAGAACATGTGTCAGGCCCGGGGTCCCAGCCCCAGAGAATGGTTCCAGATGACTTTCAGAAATGAGGTTGTTGCATAAGTACATAAAATGGGATGCCTGTGAACGCTTGTGATCAGCAGAGCTGTGTGACCAGTCGTTTTGGATCCGGCTCCTGCTAGAGGCAGAGCACGGCTCCTGAAATCCTTTCACCTCGCTGTAATTTTAAGCGGTGGTAGGCAGAGTCGAGTCACGCTCTGGATTCCAGTAATAAGGCAGCAAAGTGTCACAACCCGTGTTCCCTTTTTATTCCCTCTTGTTCTGAAAACCCCGTGAGTTTATTAGCGGTGCTGTTTGGAAGGGAAAGTGAACACCGGGATCAAAACTGCCTTGTCATTTCCTTGGACGTGGTGGGAGCCGAGCCGTGCCGTGGGCTTGACAGCGAGACCTGCTGAGCTGCAGCCGTGCCTGTTAGGCTGCTGTGTGCTAAGAAATTGGTAGCATCAAGTGGCTTGTTGAAATTCATCCTTTGCTCCACATGAGGTACTCTCTTAGCACATGAAGGAATAATTCATGGTCAAGACTCTTTGGCATAGGTAGTACTGTCATGATAGTAAGTAAAAGTGAACATGTAGGTGGAGACACTGGGAGAAATAAAAGAGTTTTACCAAAAAAAAAAGAGTAGAAACAGGAATCCTTACATGGATGTAATTTGTTAAAAACCCAGAAATAGCATACGTGAGATAGCAATATTTGTGGCATGCAGAGGAGCTGGCTCAAGTGCAAGCAGTGCAGCTACAGTCCTGGTACTATCTGGAAAGGAGGAGATCATTCTTGTTTAAAAGAAAGGGGCTGAATAAGGATCCACAAACAAAACTGAGAGTACTGTGGTGGTCTAACCTTGTGAAAGCACTTCTGGCTGCAAACAGAGTTGAAAATGCTTAGTGGGTAAGAATTTTAAGCATAAATAAAAATAGGCTTACGTTTGGACTTCTAGTAATAATTATATTAAAATGACACAATTCATTAAATAATGCAATACATTCACATCTCTAAATACACAGCAGCTGTTCGCTTCTGTCAAACACGATTCCTTTAGGGACTGAATAGAGAAGAGCAACATGCTGGCTTGCATGGTAATGTCCTGATGAGCCTGGGCTGCAGCCTGCCCCCAGCACTGACTAACAAAGGGGGTCTCTGCCAGTGCCAGATCCTGAAGGTGCCCCTCGGGCTGGGCAGGAGGTGCCAGCAGGCCAGAGCAGGGTAGGGAAGGAGTGGATACACACAGGCCTTGGAATTGTCCTTCTCAGGCTCTGTAGAAACTGAGCATTAAAAGATGTTTCTGCCTAGGGCCATAAGCAGATGAATTTGGCAGGCTATGATGCGCTGGAGTTGAAGCTCATAAAAAGATTTTATTTTAAAATGTAAAAAAACCCAAAAAAAAAAAAAAAAAGAGCTGTGAGAAAATCCTGCTGCTTGATGGATGGCTAGTTGAGAGAGGGAATTGTCTCAATGTAGTGTCATCCTTGCCAGACTTTTGGTTATGGAAGTCCTTGGCCAAGCTTCTAGTACATAATAATTTCTATAAAAAGGCATTGATATACTAGTTAATCAGTCATTAGGTATATTTTCATTGCTTTCTCAGCAGAAGGTCTTCTCCTTCACACCAAAACTGAGGTAATGTTCTGAAGGTGTACAAATAGGCAAGTCTTACCAGCAGATGACAGGCACCTTTGAGGAGCCCAGCTTAGAGCAGGATTTGAGTTCTTCTCACTTGACATCATCTGGTTCCTTATCAAAGACAGCGAGCTGCATGTCTCCCCCTCCTATGCTTCAATTAGAGAAATCCCTGGGCATCCAGAAGTATAATTTGAACCTAAATTTCTAATCACAGTGAAAAAGTCTTTGCATCTTCTACCAGTCTTTACTAAATTAAGGGATTCTACAGAAAAAAAAAAACAAACATCTGCAATAGAATGCTGATCCTGAAGATATTATATGTGACTTCTATGGTTTACCTTTTCAATAGATTTTTACACGACATTTTACTTTTACTTCTGCCAAATTTAATTTTCATATTATATTGAATCCAGTAGCAGGAGGCTTGTAGTCCCTCATTTATGCAAGAATAGAATTCAGGGTTAAAGTTGTCTCTCTGTGCCAACAGCTGTAGAGAAAATGACAATAATCTACAAAATTAGAAGCTCAGAACTTGTAATTTCCTCGTGAATTATTCTTTCCTTGTTCCTTTCATATCACTATACTTGTATAAATAGATCATAGTTTATTTTTCTTCCCTGGTGATGGATTTGGAGTGTTTGTCACCTGTGCTCTAATATGATTTGTTGTGATATATTGGAGGTTTTTATCTTGGTAAGGATTTTTCTCTCCTGTACTTCATTTGGGATTTCTCCCCCCCGTCTTCACTATAGTATTTTTCAGGCACTAGGTTTTTATTCAGGATCATAACAGAAGTTTGATAAGAACACTCCAGAGAATGAAATTCTGTCGTGAGAAGAGGCTTTAAAAAATTACCCAATTTTATTAACTTGTACACTAAATTGTGTGGCCCAGCATTTGAAGTTTAAAAAGGCTTTAGGTGCTGTTGGTGAAACTGATCATAAGCATAATGATATGGAATTGACAGGCTTATCATTTGGGCACTATATCTGCATCCACTGCTGTTTGATACCAAACAGATGAGCTCACCCCCTCTGTACCCCCTGCATGCTAGCAAACCTGTATGCAGAACCTTCACCTTTCAACTTAAATCCCCAAGAGTCAGTCCCTTGCCTTTAGGGACAAGAAGAGTCAGATACAACATTATTACATCTTGCTAAGAGGTAGTGTCTCCCCTCTTTTAATTCTTGATATGATCTAGGTATTCCTTGTCAGTGTTCTATATATCTGTTTTCTTTGTGCCTTTACCTCACACTGAGCCCACGATGTCATGTGATAGTGAAATTGTAATTAGGTGTACCTAAATCAATGTGCAGCTTTTAAATTCTTCTCCTTTATGAACTGCATAAAGCCAGGCCTCTGGAATGCAGTGGGAAAAAACAGCAAAATCCATCTACAGGTGACTTCTGGCTTAAAGGGAAGGTAAAAAAACCAGGGCATGTGCATTCCCTTTGTTTATCCTCTCGGATCACAGAGGTTCTCTTTTCTGTTTTGGTGAGATTAAGTGTTTGCAGAGGTTACAGAACAGGGATACTGTGGGTTAAATATTAGCATATTTCCTGTCCGACTGAGAGTTGGCCTTGCAGTAAGACTTTAACTCTTTCTTTTCTAAGGCCGCTGATAAACCCTGTATGAATTTTGAATCTCTATATCAATATTTTCTACACATTTTAACAGCAGTAACGTAGTAGTACAATACTTAGAAACAAACGGTTAACATTTTATTATTTCCACCAAGTTTTGTTTTTCCTGTAGGGTTTCTTTAAATTTCTGTTCTCTGCTGACTCTTTGTGCTCATGAAGTTGCCGCTGCTTTTCCTCCCACCTTTTTTGCACAGAAACCAGCACGGTGCTGCTCTCCATGCTTAGACAGTCCCTCTCTGACTAAGGAGGTACTTTACCTCCTGCTGTCTCCTGTCTGTCTTTGCAGAGGAAAAAAATCCACCCAAAACCTCCAGAGAATAGCTCAGGTTCTGTGATACTTTTTCGATAGATCTGTGCAGTACAGGCTGAGTAGCTAAATTCAAGCACCTTTGCTGAAAATGTCCATCTAACATCTTTCCTGCTACAAGAGCGACAGCCCTTCACATTTTCCTCTTAATTTGTACCCTTTGGTTGACTATAGTATTGATTTGTGCATTAGGGATGATTTAATCTTTCTTCCACCCTCTTATTAAGAGGGTTTGAAACCCTACCTGGAGTCTTTATTAGCTTTTGACATCACAAAGGGAAATGTCAACACATAATGAGATAAATTTCAACATCACAGAGGACTGGAATACAACTTTCATGAAAGATGGATACAGGCAACACTTACCAAGTTAAAAAAAAAAAAAAAAAAAGCCCAAAAGACAGAACCCTTCCTTTTCAGCATCCATCCATCTTTCTGTTTGTCTGTTGCTGCATTATAGTATTTATTAGAGTTTGTCTTGCTATACAATGGATTGCCAGAATCATGATTAAGAAGCTTATTCAAATGAATTAAAAATGTTTAAATGAAAAAGACCCGGAGAAGTAATTGCCAAAATTTAATCAAGGATTTAATTTGTAGCACAGACCAGCCAAATGGATTTTGCCGTTTTTCACTGCACTGTTTGTACAAGGAAATTAAAAAGTATAAAGAGTCAAAGACTCAGCAGTGTAACCCTTTAAGAATATTGCAGTATGCTCACTTATTCTCATTAGCCGCATTATATCAAACTTGCTCCTGAGGGCTTGTAGTTTGCAAAGCCAGACCACAGACGGGGGAAAAAAGATGATAGCATTTTTTCCAATGTCATAAATTACTGCCAGCAAACATTAGATGATTTCTCCATGCATTGCTGTAAGCAATGGTAGGTTAAATATCCCCCTTCTTAATGCCACTTAGTAATAAATGCCCTCATTTTAGCATGTCATCTTTAGCTGAACTGAAATAACTGAGACTAAAGAGCTGTCGGGGTTTGAAACAGAGACACTTCCCTTGCATTTACTGTTGAGAGATACATACATGGCACCATTATGCTGTCTCTGTTTCATTGATGATAATAAGGTATCATCAAGCCTGGCATATCTGTTTGAACATGTTTTGCAGAAGTCTAATCATTAAGTAATATGTATCCCATTTCATCCATCATTTCCACACAAAGAGCCACACAGTGCAATTGAGAGAACAATACTTTATGAGCCATGAATAGCTGGAGCAACGATAACTTCCAAGCAGCACATAACAGACCCAGAACTGTGCTCTAAATTACAGCGCTGAAGAGGTAGGAGGAGAGATAAGAAGCCCCTGCTTGTGAGGAGGAGGCCGAGATCAAGTGCGCGTTTCTTTCCCATTAGCTGTGCTTGAAATAAATATTCAGCAGAGTGCTAAGTGCTCAGTCTCTTTCAAAGGCAGAGAGAGAAGCTGGTGCTGCAGTGCTGCGCTGCCTTGCAGAGCCCGAGGCAGCTGGTGGGATGGGGTGAAAGGGTTCTGGGTCATGCAGGAGCTCTGGAGCGCCTTTCTTTCTAAACTGCTGACAAGGATGTCACAAGAAGCCAAATGAAGAAAACACGCAAACCACAAACGGTGAATGGCTTCTAGGTAGCCCAGAAGAGTTTACAGATTCTCTCCTAAGCCTAAAATTACATTAAATATTTTAAAAATGAGCAGAAATAAAAAGGCTCCACGTGTAGTATGTACCAGAGGTGAATCACACCGACTGTAGTAGCACAGAATGGCAGAGCGGTGTGCAGCACTGGGCAGGGTGCAGTGCAGAAAGGCTGGTCCCTTACTGCAGGAGGAAGGGGCTTGTTTGTTTCCAAGTTAAAAGGAAACGGTGTAAAATCAGTGATTCCCACCCCTGCGTCTGTCAGAGAGACAAAGATGATGTTTACTACTTCATTATTTTGCTGCTGGAGCACCTGGTGAGTATTAGTTTTATAGCAGAGAGGCAGGATTAGTCTCTCCCAGCAAGAGGTCACATTAAGATATTTTTAAAGGTGAGGAGCCTTTCTGTGAGCAGACACAAGAACTGGCTGTGGCTTTCCCTGTTTCTCTACCCTTGCAGTCCCTGGGAAATTCTGCTCCCTTCACATTTCTCCCATCCTGTATGCTGGAAAAGGAGGGAGGTAGGGCTTTTGGAAAAGGAAACCTTTCTCCTCTTGAGATCTTTGAGCTCATGAACTTGCTTAGCTTGCTTCTGCTCTTAGTCATTTTTGGTTGGCCTGATGGTTTTACACAGTTGCTCTCTTCAACACAGCATTTTTAATTTAAGTCATCTCTTGCTTGCTCAGTTAAATGATTATAATTTTATTTGCAGAGCAGAAGGGTTGCTCATAAACAAAGTTAAGACATTGGAAAAGGAAGGAGTCCAAAATTCAGTGGTTGAGTTCCAAATATCTGAATTTTGTTCCCTATCCAGCCTTCTGAGCATTCTTAAGATTGTGGCAGAGTAAATTATGCAGCTGCTTCTAAGCAGAGCTTTAAAAGGTCATTTTGTTACATGAGATCTGAGTTAAATTCGTGCATGTTTCTAGTTCTTGTTTCCCTTTTCGAGATGTACATTTTTATAAACCATGGTTGCTGCACCATATAAAGTTCTTGCCTTTAAAACAAAAAATAAATCCTTCTGAAAAATAAGAGCAAAAACATTATAGTGCAGGATATCAGTGGCTGTTATCATTCCACATGTGCAACATGATTTTCACAATTTATTCTACAACCAGTTTTATTTGCCATTGAATTTCACCTATCACAGATCCTAACATTTACACTGCTGAATTTTCTGTATGTTCATACTGTTTCAAGTTGATGGGGCCCAATTCAGTTTAGGTGCTTTCCTTGGTCATAAAGAAAAGCAACTTAGGTCACTTTCTGATGGTGACTAAACCTGAATCTTTTAAATTGTATGTAAAACCCATGTTTTCCTTTGATATTGTTACTTTTTTTTTTAATTGTATAACTAGCAGTTAATTTTTTTTTTCTTTCCTGGTGTCTTTTTGGAAATCTCTCCTTTACTGGGATGTTTAAGGAATGCAGTTATTTGTACAGGATTATTCAGAAAATGAGAACAAATAAATGTGTCCCATACTTCTTCACAGGATTTCCTGAGCAGAAATAACTCTGTGTGAGCTATTTAGCTGATGTGTTGCAGGAAAATCTTGGAAAAGGGGCCTTGTTTTCTTTTTTTCCTATAAAGAAATTTCACTGACCAAAACAAGTCCTGAGAAAGAGGACTACCGTGGTAGTTGGTAGTCTAGTCATTCCGCTCGTAACGTGAGAGTCTTTCAAGAAAAGAAGCAGTGACTTCTGTGTGAATTTTGTATCCCCCAGAATATGTTTATTTTAGTTGGTTATTGTAGAGGAAAAAAAATATATAGCTTTGAAAAAAAGGGTAGTGGTTGTTTGCTTTGGTGTGTTACGTTATTGAAATTTGAGGTTGCTTAATTTTTGATTTGTTTATTTGTGTCTTGTTTTGGGATTTTTTTTTTGGTTTGGGTTTTTGTTTTTGGCTTTTTTGGTTTTGTTTTGGTTTTTTTGTTTGTTTGGTTGTTTTTTTTTTCTGGTGACACTGTGACAGAGCAGCATTGTACAAAACCTTGTCATCTATAACATGACTTTAGCTTCTCCAGGGACCCTGCTCAGATTGCTGTTGATTTCCCACCCTTGCCAGTTCCTCAGCAGGAAATAAAACAGGGAGTTGCTGCCTTGATCCAAATAGACTCACACAGCATTTCAAAAGGGAAACAGAGCTGAAGAGGAATGTTTAGACTGATAAGCTCTTAGAAAATATTTCTGGGAGTGCACTTTTTGAACTGGTGAGCAGAGACAGTCTGTCTGTGTTGGGCACTTCTCCTCCTCCTTATCATGGAATTTACTATTAAAAAAAAGCTACCACCACCTCCTTGAGCACGGAAAGGACTTTTCAAAATGCTGTTTCCCAGCAGCTGATACTCTGGAGTTATGCTGGAGGTAGTAAATGAATAAAGCCATTTAAAAAAGTGAATAAAGCTATAGCATCTCAGCTGTGTTGGAGAATCAATCACAGGCTTGAGCTCATTTGTTCCACTAGAGTGTAGTCTTATAAGAAGAGAACGGTTTGTTCCAGAAAAAAGTGTGAATAATGTGATAAAACAAAATGAACTGCGGAATATATTCTAGCCAGCAGCCAAGAAATTATTCACACTGACAGATATTACAGGTAGAGAACATTTTCTGTCTAGAATACCACCTTCTACTTTCTCTTAGCATATGCATTATGGTTGCTGTTTTCCTACCTGCTCTGTAGAAGTGCACCCAGCTGTATAGATGTGATTGTGATGCACTTGCTTCTTGTATATCATACAAAGTAAGCATTACCTAGTTAGAGCAACTGCCCTGGCCTGTACAATTATTCAAAAATTTTTAGCTGTTTTGAAAATTTAAATATTTCATGTTGAAATAGAAGCATTGTTTCTCTTCTGTTTTTACCTTGAACCGAGGCACATACATGCACATTTATATCTAAAGCAAGATGAACAGATCCTTGGACCAAAAGAGTAGATTTGCTGTAGTCTGAAGTGATAATTGTATGGGCCACAGTTTTCCTTTAGCTGAGGTAAGGAAGTCATGGATTTTGCCTCATTATTTGAGGTGATTTCCACTGTATCGAGCACATATTATAAAATAGATCTAGATAAATAAATCCCTCTATTTCTTTATCCCTGTCTTGCATTTCTTAAACTCGTCCTCTCAGAGCCATATAAAGTAGTCATGCTGATGTCAAATGAGCTTTGTTAGGTGTTGCAGCCTTTACTAGAAACTCATGATTGTTGCTGTGTGCAAGTCTTGCCTAAATTAGGTTGCATCAAATATTAGCAGTGCAGCCCACAACAACAGGCCAAACATTACCTGGAAGGAGGATGGACAAGATGGATTTTGGAAGGAAAAAGTAGCCTGGAAATAGATAGACCTAGGGGAAGAAGTTAAAGGTGGGGGGGAAAGATAAACAGTGATAATACATATCTAACTATTCTTCAGCTTATGAATGCTGTGTTTGAAAAATGTCATGTTCTTTCTACTTCCTTTTCTTTTGTATTTACAACCTGGAGCTTCATTCATATGATTATTTGATGTGTGGTAGGTGTGTTACTGTTGACATGGATACCTTCAGGCTTCTTTCCTAGTGAGATTGTTTTTGTTCATCCTACGGAATGTATGTATTACACATGAAAAGATGCTAATCTTTTATGAAAATACATTTGAAGCCATATATGAAAACCGGGAGTTTGTCTAAACTTACATGAATTGATTACAAGAGTCTGTTATAGAAAACATTAGACAAAATATTGCAAATAGATTTTTATATATTTTTTAACTCATGGACAAGATTAGCACCATCAGGCAGTGATCAGGTTTGAATGAGTACACATTTATAGGTCAGTTCTTTGCTTTTGATCCAAGTGCACCATGTTGGCAAAATCTTTGAGGATGCTGGGAAAATGGATTTATACCTGTAGTAAATGGACAAAAGCACACTTACATTGATTACACATTTGTAATTTGCCTTTCACTCTTGGAAGTGAACTGGCAGACACCGGTTTCATGTTTCACTCCACACAATGTTTTGTTTGGGTCTGTTTTCCTTTGAGAGCCTGACTGGGGAAGAATGAGGTCATGCATTTTGAAAGTACATCACTGTGTGAGGATTTTCTTTATGCATAGCTTCTCTCTGAGTCAGAAGCTTATTCTGGCATGAGTAGCTGCTTATGCCATGTCCTATAAACTGTGTCAACTGAGGACACACCTATGAGTAGTGGAAAACAGAGGGAGTGTAGTAACAAAGGACTGCAGCAGGTTTGGCTGAGGGTATGGATAAGCCTCTGCTTAACCTCTGACACCTACCAACACCAAACCAGTGCCCTAACTCATCAATGCTCTATGTAAAATGAAGATATCTGGGAAAATCAGGTGCTTCAGAGTAACCCCCAGCCAGCCAAAGTGTGCCACTGACTTCATACCAGCAGCGCCGTCCGCAGCGCTCCCGCGCCGGCCCCGTGCTCCCGATCACACCGAGCTGCGTGGGAGTTCGCTTCCCAGTGGCAAGGTAGTTGACATGTTGTGTCTCAATTTAGGCCCCATTACCATTCATTAGACATGCTCCCAGTTAATTATTTTAAAAAATAAATGTAAATAACAAGTGTTAATTATACCCTCGAGGCCATTGATGTGTACAATGTTGGCATTTCGTGTTAGAAAGCCTGCCTGAAAATAGAATAAGGAGCAGTATAATGCTACAAAGAGGTTTTGGGAAATATTATTGCTAACATAATATTTTATAATAGTAATTTCATCAATTATATGTCTTAATATTTAAATAACATTCTACTGAGAATCTGTTATGAAAAGCATTTAGGTAATTTCTTGGCTGTTCTATTTCCCTGTGCATTTGAAAGGTTTATTTCATTTAAAATTGTTTTCAACCAGCTGTAACACCCCACGGTGGTTTTGGGGTGGCTTTTGTACATGTTTGTGGGTTTCTGTCCTGTCATTTTTGAACACCAACAACTTTCTAGAGAAATGTTATAATGGTCTGCACCTCACCAGTGTAATTTCTTTTTGCAGTCTGGTCTATGATTTCACTGTATTCCCTAAGAAAGTTTTTTTGTTGTTGTTATTTCGTTGTTGTTTTTTTTNNTTTTTAACTCAGACAAAAATTTCTTCTTGCCCTCATTGCATAGTCAAATAAAAAAAGTCTTCTATGTCAAATCAGTTTGGATTTTTATCCAGATACCTTATTTTCTGGCATGATAGGTCTGAACAAAAAATATCCCAAAGGAAAGCAACAGTAGATATGCATTTTGGGTCAATTCCTTTTCTTAAGATCCTGTACTATGTGATGTGCATCAGATTTCATTCCTTTTCCCTACAAGAGTGATCTTCTCTGTAGGGATGACCGGTTGTATACTTTCAGGTTCTTCTCAATCATCATTTTCTGTGAAATTACATTTAGGCCTGTTCTCAGTAATAGCCAAGGCAGGCTTTTCTTGGACGCAAAATTTTGTACCGTGGAAGGACAAAACTCAACACATAGTTTCACCTCAAGACCAAAGGAGAAGTCTGGGGTTTGCTCAAGAACTTCTCCTGGTGGTAAGTGCTAGAATCAAGCCCCCAGCCTGTTGTTTCTTCCCAGTATTCTTAGGCCATGCTGTCAGCTCTGTTGTCTGTGGCTGCCTGGACACCAAGGCTCCAGCCAGGCAGTCTCTGCCCTAGGAAGTCTCCAGCCAGTTTGCACCATGTCAATAGTTCTTGTGAAGTCAGGAGACAGACTGACCCCTGATTTCTGCATGCAGAGAATCCCTGATAGCACTGGGCAGTTGTACTGCCTGCACCCAGGGGTCACTGGCATTGGAGCTTTCTGTTTGTGGAAGGTTCTGCTCCTGCCTTCAAACAGAAGTGAAAGGAAGTGAAAACCAATGTCTGTTCCTAGGAGTGTGGATAGAGAGGGACAGGGGGAGAAGAAAGAGGGGAGAGAAGGAAAGGAAAGGAAAGGAACGGAAAGGAAAGGAAAGGAAAGGAGAGGAAAGAAAAGGAAAGGAACGGAAAGGAAAGGAAAGGAAAGGAGAGGAAAGAAAAGGAAAGGAACGGAAAGGAAAGGAAAGGAAAGGAGAGGAAAGAAAAGGAAAGGAACGGAAAGGAAAGGAAAGGAAAGGAGAGGAAAGAAAAGGAAAGGAACGGAAAGGAAAGGAAAGGAAAGGAACGGAAAGGAAAGGAAAGGAAAGGAAAGGGAAAAGGAAAAGGGAAAGGAAAAGGGAAAGGGAAAGGGAAAGGAGCTTTTTATGTGCTTGAGGTGGCTGTTCATAGTGACTTTCCTTGCAGCTTCTGCATCCTCTCCTGGTGGAACACAGACCTGCAGCAATACCTCATCAGAAGGCTTTGGCACTGGTCTGTCTACCCTCTTGGTCATGATAACCCAAAAGTTGGGCACAGTGCAGTTCAAATCAAAATGTTTTTATGGAGCTGCCTAGCTTGTGCTGAATATCCTCCCTGATGCTTCCAAGTTCTTGGGGATAAATATGAGGTGTCACATCCCCTGCTGATCCTGCTAGCAGCAGTTTCTCTTTCTCCAGTGCTGCCAGGCTCCCTGCACAACCTGCCACTTTCCTCCACCTCTTCTTCAGCCTTGTTTTTACATTCAGACCTGGCAAAAAAGCTGTGGAGGAGTTGCAAGGCTGTCCTCTGCGATTTAGCAGGGGTCTAGCATCTTTTGATTCTTGGGGTGATCATGAGGGCAGCCTTCTTCCAGTTACTGCAAATAATGTATCACAGAAGGTATCTGTGTCATATCACAGGCTGTCTTGTTTTCCTTGAGAAGGAATTTAAAAAAACCAAACAAAAACCCCCAAACAAACAAAACAAAAAAAAACCCCCAAGCTCCCCTTCCCATTCAAATCCCATTGTGACTTTCCTGTGCATAGGGCTGCAGTGACGCCCTACATCTGTAAGAAAGTAGACATGAACTTTTCCTCTTGCATTTTGTGATCGGGGTAACAACATGATAAATTGCAGGCTGAGGTGCATGTGTCTAAACTACATGGAAGCCCATTTTTCTAGTCGACTGCTCAGATTGTATATTGTCCTGTGATCTTTCCATGAAAAATAATCACGGGTCACCTTGTCTGACTCTTGATTGTGTTATTGTTTGTCCTATATTCAGTAATAATATAAGGAAATTCCAAGTAATTTTATCTTGTATTTGTAAGGAAGGGAATGTGGGGGCTGCTCTAGAAATTTGAAGCATTAAATAAATTGCTTCAGGCTTTTAAATACATTCCTTTTCCTGCCTTAAAACACCCTAAAATTAACAACTTGAGGAGGGGGCTATTAAGATGTGCCCCCATCATTACTTCTTCTGGTTTTGTCTGCATTAAGGTTGAGATTAAAATTATTTAGTTTTTAAATCTATTTTAAAACATGCAAAAATGAACTTATGAGAAAATGTTGCCCTAAGCATAATTTCATGACCCATACATTTTGAATATTTAAAGCAGTACTAATAAAAATAAAGCAGTGAATATTCTCAGGGGTTTAATTTTGCTGGTGTGTGTTGATCTGATGGTTTGTGAGTTTTACTACATTTCATTAGGGAAATTTTACCAGAGAAATGAAGTTGAATATACAAAATAGTTTATCCTAAATTGGCAGCATGAATCCTCAGTAGAGCTTGTTTACACGTACTGATTCACTTGAACACTTACTTTATGAAGAAACATTTTGGAAATAATTTTATTTCATGCAGCACTTAAGCAAGAAAGGTAGAAAAAGACTTGCTGAAACAGTCTGCTTTTGGATGAGAGCCTTTCAGATCCTTAGAAATGTTTTATACATTTATTTGTGTTGAAAATTATTTTCCTATCCATCAGTAGAGCTTGAGATAAGTTCAATGAGCCTATTTTCAGACAACTGTACTGAATTTTTATTGGTATTGAAGTTTGAAATTAAATGAAGTCAACAGCACTGAAATTTTACTAGAGCTCAACCTCAAAGGAGAAAATTCTTCCAAAATTAAAAACGTTGGAGACAAGCACAATCTTTCCTGCAAAGCTTGAAAGTTTGGCTAGACACACCTCTCCAAAACCAAATCCCCTCAGTATTACCTAATTTCCTGTTTATAATGCTGCAATAATAATTAAATAGAGGAACAGCTCACATACACATGCTCAACATACTGAAAGACAAATAACAAATAAAGTGTTTTTAAAAGAAAATTGTCATAGTGCTGAAAATGGTAAGGAGAAAAGTGCATTTCCTTTAAAAATCAAATTATATTTTCCCTGGATTTGTAGTTTATGCTTCCCCCCCCCTCCTTTTTTTTTTTTTTTTTCTGATTTTGTTTTCATTTTATTTGGACCTGCTTTTAATGTTTACTGAATGGTCTTTCCCCCAACCCTCACTCTTAAAATTCGGCAGCAAGTTAGATTAGTGTTTACTCTCCCCTGGAGAATGCTTGCTTCATATTTCCTTTTTAAGATAATGGAGGAACTCTTTGAAGTGAAGCATTTTATTGGAATTAAGTATTCTGTGGGGGGAAAGAACGATTTCAGCCAGTGAGAGGTGAAAAGGAAGAGATATGATTCTTTTTATTCCAACAATACATTTTTTTCTGTGATATTCCTAGTCTTTTTTTTTTCTTGGTATTTGAAGCCTGAATGCAAACAGATATTGGAGAAAAACATTTCTATGTTCACACAAGACTTCTCTTCTTGATTCCAAGTCCAAAGAGATTTGGAGAGATGTTTAAACTCCAGACATTTCAGGGCTGACTTAGCTTTAATACTTCTGTCATGTTCCTCTGCCTCTTCTCTAGCGCTGACTGGTATTTAAATGGTGCTATTAGAGGGTGTTATGCACTGCCCTCCTGCAGTCATGTTTTACAAGTTTAATGAGGACCAGGCAGGATTTATTTCTAACATGGCCTGTTGTATTGAATGGAAGCTTCAATTTCTCTCTTAGTCCCACTATGAGATAGCTTTACGGTGTGCTGAAACTAAGCAGGGCTTGCTGAGGTTGGACCCGCTCCTCACAATGCTCAAGTGAGCTACAAAGCAGTCCCAGTTTGTCATCTGTTACAGTTGTTTTCTTATGCTTTTCTTAGAGCTTAGTTGCATTGCACTTACACTATTATGGAGCTAGTAAAGACAGACATTTCCAGATTATTGTTTGATAAAGGGATTTGACAAGTAAGAATAAAATAGCATTTAGTTCAAAAAAATTTGATTCAAATAAACTGAAGAACAGCAGCCAGAATTATTTAAAGAAGTATAATTTGTATATCTTAGAGTATAATACCAATTACCAGTGGAGAGAATATTATCTCTACATGCCTCTCTATACATATGATGGCAGAATATGCCAATTACTTCCAGAGTTGCATTTATAAGGTAAATAAATGTAACAAAGCAAACAAACAAAAGAAAAAGAGAGAGAGAAAAAAAGTATTGAGTATGCCAGCTTGTGTACAAGATGAAATTTGGACATTTTGACCTGCATACTCCTCTAGTTCCTCTTTCTTGAATTTTTTTTTGTCACATTCCAAAATTTTGGACAGCATAAAGCACACATCACTGATGCTCTGGAAAGGAGAAGTAATCTTTCTGCTGTGATGTCATTTCCACATTAAAAAGTGTGAAAGTTGCAGCTTTGGACCGGAGAAGGTAAAAGCAGTTGTGCTGAAACTGGCCAAATGCAGTGTGGCTCTTAGCAGAAGTGGAAGCAACAGGCTGAAGTACTGTGCAAGTATAGCAGGATATTTCTCCAAACAGTGCAATAATACATTTTTTGGTAGTTAGGAGGGGAACTCATTTCCGTAAAACGAAACTAGAAACACCCATTATTGCAGTGATCTAATATTTGTTTTTATCCCTGAATGACTTTAAACTTTTGAATCCTAATATTATTGCCAGGGTAAAAACTATTTTCTGTAAGACTTGAAAACATCCTCAGTTGTTGTTACTCTCTGCACTTCTATAACTGGACACTTTTTAACAAGGAAAGCTTATCCACACAGGAAAACAGTGAGCAATAACAAAAGACATACGATATGATTGTTGGAAACACTAATACATTCCTAAAGGAGTCACCCCCCTATTTATGATGCTGAAGTCTACATCCTTGTATTTGCTCCAGATGTGAGGGAAGCACTAAAGAAGAGGAAACCTATTAAGAAGTACAAAAGCTGTGTGAAAAGATGTCTCTGTCTGTGAGCAGCTACCTCTCTTCACAGCTGGTCTTTCTGAAAGTACAGGGTACTCATATCATTCATAGATACTGGTGCAACAGAGGATTTCCTGCACAAAACTGACCTTAGAACCTCAGCTAATTAGTCTTCATTAAGCCTGAAATATCTGACTGGGTGTAGGGTTTGACTTACCACATGGCAAGTGATGGAGGCAGGGAGTGAGTATATCACCAGTGTGTAAGGAAGGGCTGCTAATACCAGCAAGTACAGTCTGAAGCCCAGCAGTCTGTTCCAAAATGTGCATAAACATGCACGGTTTGAATTTTGAGTGTGAGAAAAAAATTGTTTTCCCCCAAGTTTTCATATTGAACTCAAGTCTGTGATTGTTGATGTAGCATCCATAGTGCATCAGGCCTGATCAGATGCAGTGCTCTGAACTTTCCATGTGTGCACCACCCTTATGAAGTCCAGCTTTATCAACATTGCCATTGCAACAGCGCTTCTTTGTAAGCAATATATGGGAATTTAAGTGAGGCAGTAATGTTTCCTTAGGTTTTGAGCTGTGGAAATAGTGACTGTCAATATTATTTGGAGTGTTTCCCCCTGCTAACAGCAGTGGGAGCTGAGTAAAGAGTGTATTGGACTTCCCGGGTCTTGGCACTGTTAAAATCACACCTTGCTCAGCTGTGATGTTGCTCAGCTTTCAACTTTGTCTTTGGGGGGGTGTTACAAACAAATTCTTCATCTAGTCTTCTGCTGATGGGATGATCTGTTTGGGCCCTCTTAAGAATGGGAAAATTTAAGGCAGGTGCATTTTCTTTCTTGGTACTAAATTAAAAGCAACAAAGTTATAGCTCTGAATTCAAGAAGTTTCTGTGGACTTTCAGAAGATAGTAAGAGCAGCCTGGTGCTACTCTCACTCAGCTGTTGACTGTGGAAAGTTTAAGGCTTTATTCTACTGTAAGGGAGACAGTGCTCTTTCCTTAGAAAAAATGTAGCATGTTGTCCTGGTTTCAGCTACTTGCATTATTCTGTATTTAGTTTCTGAAGGGAAAATCCTCCTATAAACTATTCTTATAGAGGAGATGACTAAATTCCACCTTTTTTTTTTTTTAAACTTTGTAACCAATGCTTGATAAAGTAGTATAATGCTGGCGAACAAGTAGTCACTTATTCTTCCTAAAAAGATGGATGAAGATGACCCTAGTATCTGAGATAAAAAAAAATATGGTTAAAAGAATAAGCATCAATTTTTAGATGGTTGGTTGTATTTATTTTGCTGGGGTTTTGGTCTGTCCTTGTTATATCTAGTAAGTACAAGATACTGTTTAAAGTAAGAATTGTTTTTTTGGTTTTTTTTTTTTTTTTGGGCAGGGGGTTATTTTTTTGTTTTTGGGGTTTTTTGTTGTTAAACACTGGGATCTTCTGNTGCTGTATCCTCTTTATAGGAACTATAAAGATATCAGAAATGTTCTGAACCCTCATTTTGGAACCAAACCAGCCACAGACATACTAGAGAGTTGTCTGGTAACTATTCAGATTTCAGCTTCAGTTTTGTACTTGGCTTTATACTCTTGGGCAACAGCAGGGCCTTTGCTTTCTTTCTGAGCAAACACAGGGTTTCTGTCTGCTGCCCTATTGGGAGGTTTGGAGAAAGCTGCTCCAAGTGCCTGAAGTAATAAGATAGGGAGTGTAGAACACAGTTGTGAGGATGATGATGATGATTTGAATGTCATCTTCCATCTGAGAACCAGGGAATTTGACAGTGTTAAAAACCGAAGTAGAAGTTTAGTGAACAATGGCTGCAGAACTGTGAACCAAAACAGATGTATTGTAAAATATTCAGAGGTTTATGTTAACACCTCATGTATTCTACATGTAAAGTATATTTTATGGCCAAAAGCACTAAGCAAGAGGGACCATTTTTTCCTCAACAAACATGGAGCACCAGCTCAATTTAGAGAACAAAACCATTGCACATTGCAGCAAATATGGTAATGTTATTTATGACATACATCATTCAGGTTACTAGACATGAAAAACTTCTATTTTCATGTTCAGAAGAAAATTCTCAATTCTAATTTTACTGTTAACTGTTTTGCACTTTTAGTTAATGTAGCTGTTGTCATAAAAGAATGACCAAAACTATTTTTTCTGTTCAATAATGAACTTACTGGTTGCTGTGATGTATATGTTTGTGTACAGGAGTATAGCCTCCCTCTGTTCCTGTCTTTCTCTCAAATCAAATACAAATTAAGACTGGGTTTGTTGTAAACACACTCAAGAAAAGAAGAGGCACCTAAGGGAGGTTTTGGTGGAACATTCAGCAGCAGAAGTATCCAATGAAGTTGGCCACTAGGATGCTGTAGAATTTAACAGAAATTCCTTCTCATAGTAACTGGCTGATATCCTGAATTCACAGCGTGAATCGTCATGCACATCTTGGTTCCTTCAACACCATCTTTTGCTACTGCTCATTGAGGTCCTAGCCTGTAGGAGAGGCCTTTTCTCCCCCTTTCCTCTCTGCTTTACACGAAGGAGATGCTAATAAATGTAATAAAGGAATCTCTCAAAGACTTTTTTGCTGCCATTTAGCACCTCACTTTTCAGAATTGCACAGAGAACTGCACAGGGAAGTGAGTGTTTTGGTTTTTTTTTTTTTGTTGGCTTTTTTTCTCTTCTTTAGCCTATCCTTTAAGGCTGCCCTTAAAAAGAAGCTGATGGCGATGGCAGCCTTCCTGATGAAATCTTCATTAGGGAATGGGTTGAGGCCATTCATCATTTCACAGGAACAACTGAAATGGTGTCTGGCAGCAACAGCTCTGGCACTCTGGAGCTGGACTGAAACTGCAGCCTCAGGGAAAAATGTACTCTCATCCTTTTTACCCAACAGCTCCCCCAGCCCCACAGTTTCCACATAGCTGTATCAAGCAGCCAATTCACACAGAGGGGAGTGGATGCTTTAATAGTAGTTGCACATCAAATCTCCCAGGGCTCTTAAGCATTTAACTCATTTTTTTTTCTTTGGGAAGAAAGAAAAGAAAAACTCCAGATGTTTTAAGTTTTCTTTTCTGAAATAAGTGCATTGCAGACACCTCCTGTGCCTCTATGGGAAACAAGCAACCACCCAAGCAGTCCTCCTCATGCAATGGTCATCTCTTGATAACCAAGGTACAGAGGGGAGTTTCATAAAAGGATCATCACCCACTTTGTTCCATTAATGTCTTTCTTTTACGAACACAATTGTCGGGGGGCATTTTCAAGACTTTTTATTTGGGCAATAAATGAGATCTTTGTTAGACTGAACTCAACTCCCCTTTCCCTGCCAACTATCTGAGGGGTCCCTGGGGCAGCTCGGTGCACCGTAGCCATGTCCACAGTGTGCAGATGTTGTGCAGCGAGGTTGAAGTCACTGCTCATGCATGCTTTGCTGTGTCGCAATGCACAGCGAATCCAGAGCGCTGAGCCATGAATGTGTCACCAGGATGATTTGTGTGAAGCAATGATTGCAGCATTTGTCGTGTTGGGGTTTACATGTGGACGTGGTGACTGTTTGTAAAGAACATAGAGAGTACGGTGTTTCTGCACTGAGTTTACCAAATACGTGCAATAGTTATAGGCATAGATTTCTCTCCAAAATGTTTCTGGATAAAAATGGTTGGAATTCAGAAAGAAAAATAGTTTCATAAGGTGTAGGTAGAAAAACTAATGTGGATGGCATTAAAATTGTGTACTGTGTCTGGTTTTTTTAAATAAAAGGTTAAATTTGTTATTTGTTATTTATCTTTGGATCAACAACTCAATAAATGGTTGTCTTTCAAAACTAAATACTTGCTCCAGCAGCAAAAATCTTCTGTAGGTAAAACTATGCTTCATGAGAAGCATATTCATTTGGAGTAGACTTTTTTTTCTGAGAAAGAAATCACTTTCTGTCATGCATTCTTATACATTGTCTATAATTGCTTTCAGTTGCAGATAGCACATTATCTACAGCTCAACATATTTGATTGTACTTGTGGTAACATTTGAGGTGTTTTCCTCAAAATTAATAACTTTAAAAAATGACAAAATAAAATTCCATGCCACTGGAATTTGTTATGTAGCTCTCAGGAGGTAAAGACACACTCTGGCTTTGCCTGAATCCCTGTGAAATTAAACCTCTTTCATTGGACATAGCAATTACTTTAATTACAGTGCTGGGGATTTGGATAGAAGCTGGTCTGCTGGGCTCTGCCTCACACCCAGCAGTGTGCTAACTTCAGCTTCAGCTGAGATACAGCCAGAGAAAAACTTGGCAGCTATGAAGTGACCTTCCTAATGATAATTCCTGTCCTCTGGGAGAAAAGAACTGGGTGGAGGAAGGAGGGAAAGCAAGGAAGAATGGGAAATGTTACTCCATATCTAGCTTAGAAGTAAGGAGGAGGATTGTGCCTGGTGCTGAGCCATCCCTGCACTTTTCCTTGCTCAGTGGTCAGAGAGCTGTCCTTTGCTTGTCCTCCAGCTTGCCTTGCTTTGTGCTGGTGAGGTGGCAAGGAGTGCTGCATAAACAGGAATGAAAGAGTGCCATTGCAGAATGGTAGCGGTGCCAATGGTATTGCATTCAGCTGCCCCCTGTTTCACCATGGTGTTAATTTCTCTTTTCTCTTCATTTTGACTGGTAGAGGAGGAAAGTGAAGTCTGACAGGTCACTGTCCAGGTCTGCCACTCATCGCTAACTTTCTCAAGCATGAAAATAGGAAGTGAGGGTGTCAGTACTAGTAAATCAGGAGGCCAAACAGTCCAAACTGGATACCATGTAGTCGTCAGAAATGTTTGAGACTGGTATTCATAATTAAATTTTAAACTAAATTGATTTTTTTTCTCCTTTTTTTTTTTTAATTGTAGAAAGACAAGTCTAAAGGCTTTGCTTTTTCTGTGCATTCAAACCTAAATAGGGATGTCGTTTCTTTTTTTTTTGTTTTAATTATTAGCTTTTCCTGGGAAGGGGGTGTGCACATTCACTGTGATTTCTGATGAATGCATGACTGCATCTCTGTTTCCCTCTGAAAGTAAGGTCCTTATTTTTCAGGGGTGTAGACTTCAGCCATTCTTTAGAAATGCAGAGCAGGTGGGAGCTGCACAACCGTGTTGCTACCTAGTGAGCTGCCAATTTCCCCCACCACACTGAGTCCCTCCTTGCACTTTAGTGGGGGGAGGAAAGAATCTCATTCCTGCAGCAAATTGCGAGTGTGTAATGCCCATAGTAAAAAATGAGACTGGCAGACCGGTGTGATGGACTGTACTTGAAGTCTGTGGGATTTTTTGTGGTGTTCCTGTTATATGGAATCCAGAAAATGGGATATTTGAGGGTGAATTGCTGTTGTTACTGCTGTTGGCTTCCCGAAGTAGCAGCAGGTGTGTTAGTGTGGACTCTGCCTTCTTCCCCATCATCTGCTGTCCTTTTTACCTGGCTGGTCAGTGCTAGTGAGCTATGGATGTGCCCAGGACCAGGTGGCATGGGTGCCAGGCTGCCAGGTTGCCAGGTTGTTGTGACAGCAGGATTATGAGCATGTGCCACTGTGGCAAGTGGCATCAATTCTGCAGTTTCTGCCACTCAATGTCAGCAACAAAATTGCACGAAGACTGTAGTAGGATTGAAATTTTTAGGAACATTTAAATTACAGAATCACTGTGCTCCCAGGCTGTAAAATTAAATGTTACTGTTCACTGAAGTAATTGAGTTGAAACAGCTTGCAAGAAAGCACTCCAGTAATTGTCATTTGAATAAAGTGTTGTCTGTGCTCAAGTTCCCATGTTCACTTTCTGAATGGGGAAGCCAGCCAAGTGCTTCCAGGATGTCCATCAGGAGTGATGCAGCAGCCGGGCTGCAGTGCTGGGCCCAACAACCACACATGCCACAGTCAATAGGAGGGAGGGAGGTAAGGATGAAGAATTTCACATGCTGAAGCCCTGTGGGCAAATGAAGTTAAGCATTTAGGCACGTGGGTGCAGATCAGTGGAGGTACAAATGCAGAGGTAACCCTGGCAACCTGAGTGTTCCTGCAATGCAACCACCCACAGTGCAGGCATGTCACAGAGTGGAGCCAAGAAAGGATGCTGCCACAGCATTGTTAACACATCATTCCCTCAAGACCAGGGCTAGCCAGCCTTGGTTTTCCTGCAGATTTCTGCTGCAAAGTTGGTCAGTGGTGGTGTTTCAGAAGTTCACGAGATATGAGTGACACTTTTTTCATGATGAAAGCACTTCTAAGGCCTCTCTCCTGTGTGGGTAATCTGCTGTCCAACAAATACATTTTTTTTCCTTACAGCTGAGGGAACTTGCTTGGTCTCTCATTTTCCTTTATGACAAAAGACACGTAGACCTGAAGTTTGTCTTTGAAAGCCTTATCTTTCTATAGGGTTTGGCAACTATTAGGTTAAAAAATTATGAACAGAAACCAGCATGTTTGGTCACGGCATGAAACCTAACAGAGTTCAGGTGTTTGGACAATGGTCTCAGACATGTGGTGTGTTTTTTGGGGTTGTCCTGTGCAGGGCCAGGAGCTGGACTTTGTGGTTCTTGTGGGTCCCTTCCAACTCAGGGTATTCTATGATCCCATGTTTGCCTTATTTGCCTAGGAACTTGGATAAAACAGCCACTGTTTACTGATAGGAGATGGCAATTTGTTTTTGTAGTCATTTTCCAAACATGGCAGGGAAAAATAAGGCAATTGAAAGTGAATAATTGCGTGTCTGTGTGCATGCACATGTGCAGTGGAGCACATGTTGATGGGGGATGCCATTCCCATGGCCCTATTCCTATGTTCTCTATGGCATCCAGGTAGAAAAAAAATGCTTGCTCTGAACTGTGGGTTGCCTGAAAAAACATGGAAAATTAGTAGTTGTGGTTGTTAAGAGCTTAGCCAAATAGGAGCAATTTTTCCATCCACTTGAGAAATGAAGCAATAGTTAGGTGAAAAAGAAAAATGTAGGGCACAGTTAATGGCTTGGCTAATCAGGCTGCAGTGCAGCTCATGAATGGAGTAAGCCTTGAACAGACCCAAGACTGAAAGGAAGCGAGAGAAGCATTGCAGTCACCTTGTGGAGATACCACACTTCCACTTACCTTGCATTAGGTAAGCAGGAGGGGTTTGAGAGGGTATTTTTCTTCCTATTTCATATTTGCCTCAAGTGCTTATCTGTCTTTATCTTGGAGCATTGATTTCTCTGAGCTCCAAGCCCTAAGTAACAGTCAAGCTGCCCTTCTAACTTGTGTTGAAGCATTATATTGCAACCTGTCTAAAATCAGGTTTGAAAATGAGGCATACTCTTTCAAACCGTTTTCTCCCACCAGTTACACTGAGGAGACTTCGGTGTTCTTGCTAGCCAAAGTAGAGTAAAGTGTATGAATTCTTCCTCAAAACTGTTTGCAGAGATTTTCCTCTGGTACCTTTTATTCCTCTTAACTAGATGGCTCTGTGCTCTCACTTAGGCAGCAGTCACTGAGGGAGAGAAAAGCCTTTCCTCTTGTTTTGTAAAGTACCTTGAAAGATTAGGGGTTAGGCTGAAATGCTTGCTGCTTTATGCTGCTCCAGTGATGTAAAGCAGCTGCTAACTCACTGTAACCATTCCCCTGAACTGGATTTACAATCCTTTGCATTGCTCTGATGATGCAAGGCAGCTGGAAAGGACCAGTGGATCTGTTCCTTTAAAAGAAATAAAATACTTTGATAATTAAAAGTGCAATGCTACTTTTATCTCTTTGATGTTTGTTTTTGCTTGGACTCGCTGTTTATAGAGACCAGATTGTGCTCGTGATCACCCTAATCTGAAATTAAAAGGAATGTTTATGGAAAAGAGTTCTCAAAATGAGGAAGGGCAACAGAATTAAGGCCTGGGAGACATGGGAGGAATAGGAACCTGTAAGTGACAAACATGTTTGAATTAGGATGAAAACCTATTTAACTCTTGCCACAGGCCAAGCACACTCATATTAAACAGGTGTTCATACTCCCTCTTGGCCAGCAGTTGATTGATACCATTTGCTATTATTAAAATCTGGGGTTTTACTCCATCAAATCTGTACAACTCTATCAGCAGCCAGGATGGTAATCGAGGGCCTAATCCTGCTGAGTTTGTGTCGAGCTCGTTGCATCTCCTGCACTGGCACAGGTTGCATTCCCTTTGAGCCTTTTTGCAGAATCCATCCTCACAGGACAGCAGGGCCCGTTGGGTTGAACCATGGCTTTCTAAGTCAGCGTATGTAGAGATGTGCATAGATGTCATGGTGAGAAAGTTTTTTTTTTTTTTTTTTTCTTTTCTTTTAACTGCTCTGTCTTCCTTGTGAGATAAATGTGCTGCATTTGGAGAGGTTTGGCATTTGAGGAAGAGGTGAATAAATTTCTCTCCCTTTGCTTATGCAGCTTGTTTGTTTACTGTAAGAGAGGAGGAGACAAGCTAAGGCAGGCCAACATATAATTTCATATGGCTACGGATGAGTGAAAATATAAACATTTTCTCCTTGATTTTAAAAACATCCCCAATAATCCTGTTTGCTAGTGAGGCATGGTGATGGTGGAACACGCACTGAAAAACGTATCGGGAAAGACAGACCATAGTGAGCTGCTGTTTAACAGGAAAGCCTAAAGATGTGCCAAAAGGGGAGGCAGTCATGTTGTGTAGCTGCACAAAGGGGTTTGTGTTGTGTTGTTTTGTTTGCCTGCTGGTGTGGTTTTGCCCCTTGGTTTGGCTGGAGGGGGAGCTGGAATGCGCTGTGATGGGCTGCCCTCTGCGCGGGCGCGGCGCAGGGTGCCCAGCAGCGGGCCTGGCGTAGGGTGATTGATCCCTCCATTAAGGAGGCATAATGCCTTCTGAAGAAACGAGTAGATCAAAGACTTTAATGATTGACAGCGATTTATGCTGCTTTTGTTTTTAATTCCTTGACTCCTGACACTTTAAGATGGGACTTTATAAAAGAAGGATGCCGTATCCTAGGGTTACGCCTCCTTCCATAACAGGGAAAGCTGAAGGAGCTGTAAAGACCGATATCCAGATTTCAGATATATTAGTTTTTATTTAAATCTGAGGTTCAGAGGTTTGTGGGCATGCTGTTTCTGTTATTAAATCATTATGCACCTACCTGGGGGGAAAAAAAGCCAACAATCTTACCAGGAGTGCCTCTATAAACGTTTCTTACTCTCCATAGTGTAAGGCTTGTATATTAAAAATTCTTTGAATAGCTGACCTCAACAGGTGTTTTATTTGAGCAAACAAAACAATAAATAGCAATATAATCCCTGTGGAGCTGGCATTAGGCTTTGTGGGAAATACATAATTTCCTTCCCTAAATGTAGGAAGCTGCACAAATTTAATTTCTTAATTTTTGTCATTAGTACCAAACCATCCTGGAGCTCTTTTCTCCTTGAGGCAGAGGTCCAAAGCATGTTGCACAGAGCTACACAGAGGGATTTTCTGTGCTTTTTGTTATGTTCTTCACTCCTTTGTCAGTGCAGGTGCCCTTGGGGGTATGTGGCAGCCAGGGCACAGCAGGGATGAGAACATCCCAGCAGCCCTTTTGCCCTGGGAGAGGGTGTCCCACCCTGGTGCTCACAGAAACGGGGAGCGCTCTCTCCTCTGAGAGGCGCCGGATGTGCTGCTCTGCTGGCAGTCCCTGCAGTGCTCTATAAAGCAATTACTGTACTTTTGGCTTCTTGCTGCTGGAAGGCCTCATAATTTAAGGGCTGGTTTGTTTGTTTGTTAGTTTTAATCTAAACCATATGTAGGTTGCAGTTTTAGTGGCTGCATTTGACATGTTCTGGAAGGATGAGGTCAGCTTAAAAGATGTGCCTTACTGAAAACATTTTGTCATTTCTCCACACGGCAGAAACTGTGGTGTTGTCCTAGGGTCTCCAAAGACAGGGGCCGTGGATTTCCTAAGCCACGGCCCCTGCAATGACAGGCAATAGAAGGGTCAGGCAGGGCCCAGTGTCATAATGTAGTCTTGCAATTTTCTAACCTGATCTTTTATTTTAACAGCAGACAAAGACAAGTCCTGAAGAAACTTTAGATCTGAAATGTATCTTAATTTAGGCCATTTTCTATGTATTGCTTAAAGCAGCGATGACTTGTGTTTTCATTTTCCCATATATACGAATAAACTCAAGTATTAGTGAAAGTTGCTGTTAGTCTTGCGTTCAGTGGCAATACTGATGTAAAAGGATGTAATCCCCACGTGAGGTGGGCCAGCAACCTCACCCAGGATGGCAAATGCTACCTTTTTATGCTCACCATAAAGCCTGAGGTCCTACCCATTAAGAGATGATGGCTGAACTGTGAAAGCCATTAGAAGAGCCCATCACTATATTTTATCATTCTCATAAAGTTCATGAATTAAGGTCCCTATTTTAAGCATCATTTACTGTTAACTCCTCTATTAACTATTTAGGTATTTTCAGAAAGAAAGTGCTCTTGTAGTAGTTCTCAGGGGATTTAAACTATACTTAAATTTCTACTCTTTTCAGCTTGCTAGGTACAGAAGTCTGTTCCTAACTTTGAACATGTTTCCATGAGAAAAAATGAATTTATTTTGGTTCTCTTTGTGCTAGTGAACTAATGAATTTGTATAAAACCATGTGAACATGGAAATTTAGAAGTCCGAGTATAGCTATAAGTTTGACATGTTAATAATACATTAATAATAATAATAAAAAAATTAAATTAGCATTTTTTGTAATAAGGTCGGCATAAGCAAACACAAACCTAAACCCAGGGGACTGCTTTTTCAAAAGTAACTCCAAAGAACATTTGATACATGCTTATGTTGGTTAAGAATCTTCCTTATGTTTAGGTACTCTTTTACCTTATGAGTTTAGTGATATGCACTCTTTTATTGTTTCTATAGCCTTTCATCTTGGAATTGACAAACAAATACTGTGCTTTAGCTTGTGCATAACCCATCCCATTCAGCATAATTTGGTGTTGAACCTGCTTGGCCAAATTAATATTTACTCTCTGGGTTTTTAAAAATTGTTTATTACTTGGGTAATTGACCAACTGTGTCAATGAGGTTGGACTAAATCTTAGCTACCTTGTATCAAAAAGGTAGGAAGTCTTTCACTTTCAGATTTACTTATGCATAGGTTATTCAGAGCAAAAGATAAGGAAAGATATTCCCTGATTATTTTGGTTCTATGCTTCTGTTGCAGCTTGAGGTTTTCTAATAACTGATGTAAGTTAGATCAGCAAAATTCTTGGCTGATTAGGACATCATTGACTTATATATATGAAACAGCTGAAAGAGAGATCTTATTTTGTGTTTATTTTGCTTCTTTGGTGAGGATTCTTGGAGGTGGTTTGAATTTCATTGGGTTTGTTTTGGGTTTTTTTTATGGTTTGATGTTTTTGGGATTTTTTTGCTTGCTGTTGTTTGTTTTAGAAATACAGGTTCTGGTGTTTCATGTCTTTTCAGACCATATTTGCCCATTAGGTGCTGCTCATGAAAATGAGCTGTTCATTCACCCCACTCTGAGCCTTACACTCATCCTTTTAATGTCACCTGGCAAGGAAAGAGCAGATGCTCAAAACCACAGGGGATTGCAGGGGATAGTACTGAGGTCTGTATGAGGATGAGATCTGAAGGGAGGGTACCATTTTCAGCTGCCACAGGTGGCTTCTAGGATCAAGCTGGAACTCACTTAGGAGTAAAAGCAAACACAACCCAAACTCGTAAACAAAAAATCTTGGTCTGACCTTAGATACCAAAGTTAAATTTAGTCTAGTCATTTAGAATGGCTTCTTCCTCTAATTTCCTTCTCTAAAAGGGTAATCATAGGCATTGCATAGAAAAAGCTTTTAAAATGAGACACAGTCCTCAGGCTGGGGTCTGCAGTCTGCAATCCAGTGCCTAGATGTGAATCTTGGCACCAGGGTGGGGGGCTAAAGCAGGGCAGTTTTGGATTACTGCAGTTGAGATCCCTTATGACAACAGCTCAAGCTAAAACATCTCTTAAATGTCTCTCACATATGTAGGGGGGAAACTCTATGTGATGAGGCACCTACTCCCAACTCCAAAGGCAGATACTCTAAATACTGCATATAAATATTAATATTTCATTTTTTTAGCCTAAAACATTAGAAAATGCTTTTCTTTCCTCAGTGTGCAGTCTGGACAATGCCTGGCAACTATTCAGATTTTATTTTTGTTCTGGAAAGAACTTCCCATATTAAGGGTCAAACCATAATTAATGAAGACAGCAAATAATTCAAACTGTTCTCAAAAGTTGGTTTGAAAAATAGAAAATATTTCATGCTTGAAGGCACTATGTTTAAAATCAAGCAAATCCTTTTCCCAGAGCCAGAGCAGGGTATACAAAGCCAGGTGCATAATGCACATCCAAACCTCCATGATGTGGGCATGCAGAAAGCTGAGCTCATACCTCTCCCTCTGTGTGCAGTTCAGTCACTACTAGCAAGTAGCTTTCAGCGCAACCATCTGCTTTCGGCTCCAAATGCCCAGCATTATTCAAGTGCAATGATTTTGGGATGCAGAATGGAACATTTTGATTTGTAATTTTAAAATAATTCTGCCCAAGATCTTTTCTACAGATGGGAACTTACTGTGTAAAAATACTGGCCCATACTCTGAAAGGAATATGGTTACCAATAGCACTTAAGGTGTACTTGATCGCACTGTAGAAGAACAGAGGTTTAATTGTGCTGCTTGGATGTAAGCATAGTTGTGTTATTTTCCAGGAGAACAAAAGCTTGGGCTAAATAAATTAAGATGGTTGATAAGACTGTGGTAGAAGGTTGTTATTCTGTTTTAAGTTTGCAAAATACAAGATGGCGAAGTGCAATTACTCTAAATTATCGGACAAGGAAGGCCCTCAGTTGTCAGCATAAGGCAGATTTTACTGTGTGATTGCAAGGTGGAAGCTTGAGTTCTATTTGACTCAGCAAGGGGAATGGATTCCACAGTGACCCCTTCCCTTCTGTTGTCATGAAATGATACAATAGAAAGAGTAAGATGGATTCAGAAGGGAATGCCAAAGCACATCAAGGTTAAAAAGCTGTTGAAAATGCTTCTCTTTCTGCTGGACACTGTTTTCCTGTTCAGATGGAAAAAATGGCTTATGTTTTGAAAAGCTTAGAGGTCTCCTTTCCTTCTTTTTATTGTCTCCATGCAAGTATCAATCAGTTCCACAAACGATTGGCCAGATGAAACTGGTACAGCCCTTTACTTACTGGGTTTGTTTCCAGAAAAAAGTTGGGATTTGCCACTGCTGTATATTTTGCAGCATTTGACATGGAGGCAGATGCCTGCTTTGCCCACAGTGCTGATGGCCATGCACCAGCAGTGCTGATCCCAGGTCTCTGTGGCCGAGAAGGAGTTGAGGAGGGGAGATCTGTGAGGGGATATACACCATACACATATACCTGTGTGTGCTCCTGTGGCAGTCAGCAGGAGAGTTTTCTTGCTTTCTTCACTTAGCATGGATTAGGCATCCCCAGCTGAACATATGGAGCCAGAGCCATGTGCCAGTGGTGGTGTGCTTTGTCAAGAACTGTAGGGCTGGGGTAACTCCTCAGCTAAGTTTTGAAAACTACTTTTTTTTTTTTTTTGTTGTCGGTAACAAAAACATCTCCGCTTGTACACTATCAAAGCATCTCTTGCTTTAACCACATGCCTTGGTTTTGTCATACTGTAATCTTCCCTCATAATATTGCTTTCTTTGAGTTTGTTTGATGTAGACAGGAACTCCCACACAGAACCCTACCCCCTCTTTTTCTGTAATTAATTCTGTGATCGTTATTGTGAATATCTCTTGTTGAATCTTTCAAACCCACTTCTGAAACAGATAATCTTTTCACCAGTTTGCCATTGTACTTTCCTCCATTCCTTTCAAAAAATATTTAGAGGAGAAAAGGGAACAATTTCTCCCTCTCAGGGAGACAATCCATTCGTTGCTTTGGGGAATAGTTTGAAATAAACAGATAGAGTTTGCACAAAAAATTTAATGAACTAAATAATAATCTCAAGACTGTTTCTTGCAATTTTGTCCAGCACCAAGATTATGATGAATCTTGTGAAATGTCTAGAGTAGTCACTATTCCCATAGTTCTTACTCACACTTAATTTTTAGTTGGTTGCTGACTTTTTTCGTCTGTTTTTCAAATACCAAAGGAAGCGCAGTAGGTGGCCCAATGGAGATTTATTTAGAAATAGATTCTTCAGCTGAAAAAATCAGACTGATGCACACTAGTGTTGATAAGACTTGGGTTTCTTTGCCCTGGAGTTGCTGAGACCTGTAGATATGAGAGGTGCAGCTGTGACCTTCCTGGCTTCAGAGAAGACAGAATTCCCACATTACAGGGAGGGATTGGCTTTAAGTGCTATTTGCAGTCACCTGATGTGCAAAGTGGCTGGCTGCTGGCTGGGAAGGGTTGGGCACTGGTTACCTTGGTGCAGTTGGAGAAAGATGGAATTGTGTTGAATCTCAGAAAGGTGCTGACCTCTGATCCTCAGGACAGCACTGTGCATCTGCTGGAGAATGTGTCAGAAACGTTTAGGGGGTGTCCACAAGTTTCCTGAGGACTTGGGCTGTTTGTTCTGATACCCCTTTGGAGGCACAAAATCCAGCCCTTCAATGATTAGGGCAGGAGGACATTTTGGCATGCAGAGTGACCTTACCCAGCTAATGTTAGTGGAAACATGCCTCCAAATGCTGAGTCCTGTGCTTTGGCTTCAGAAAAGTGACACCCAGGCAAACAAAGTCTACTTAGTTTGGTGGGTGGCTTGAGAGAAAAGCATGGATTGTTTTCTGCATCTGAAGATGGTTTGTTTCTTGTTGATGGAGAAAATTGAATTACATTCTAACAAAGGCGCAGCGATAACTGAGTTTTTTGTGCTGGGGGAGGGTTAGTACAATATGCTTGTACGTTTTTCTTCTCTGTTCAGAATATTAGTGTTATTGTGGCTTTTTGTTTCTTACTTTCAATGAAAGAGGTTGACAGAGAGGTGAGATACCAGTTCTGCCTCAGTGATTCATTAAAGCAGAGCTGCAGGAGCGGAAGTCGCCCTGTTCAAAGGTGTGGGGAGGGTTTTATTGTTCTGCACGGTGCTGTGAATGCCAACGATTTTGCAGCTGTGAAAAGGGCTCTTAATGAGTTTCAGCATTTTAATGTACTTCAAGTTCCCAATTGTACAAATTTAAGAAGCTTAGCAATTCAGTATCTCCTGAATAATAGCATTTATTTTATACTCTAAATACACTTGGGGAAGTCTCAACAATATTGCAGGAAGTCTTGGTAATATTGTGGCTCTTTCCCGATGTAATAGCTTTAGAGGGCCTAATTGACTTGAACAGTGGAATTGGTCCTTTAAAAAACATGCACACACAATTTTTGATTAATGAGCCCCATAATAAATCATTAATCTTTTTTGGCTCAGAAATTGTCAGAATAGTTTTCAAAGTAGAATTTGTGTATATGTTCCTAAACTGTCTTTGTGATACGGTGCTTGAATTTCAAATCTCTCATCTTCAATTAACCAAAAAAAAAAAAAAAATCTACCATAATTTAATTTTAGAAAAACAAGTCTAACCTCTGAACTACTGGGTTACTAGGAAGCCAGTGAAGAAATATCTAGATAGGAGTACTTCCTCTTAGAATAATAAAAGCACCATAAAATGACCATGTAGTAAGTGTCCTTCCTCCTGAAGGATCCTAAAGTGCTTTTACACATTTTCTATAGTCAGTGTGGGTTATTCACCCATCACTTGAATGAAACCAGTTTTTACTGACTGTGCTAAACAACCCTTTTTATAGGAAGGAAATCACAAATAACTCTTGCATTTGAAACTCTGGGGAGAATTTGAGGTAGGCAGGTTGTAATTGTAACCCAATTTGGAAATGGGCCAGGCGATTGTGATTAATATACCCAGGCTGCACTTTAATTGCCCCAGAGTACTCAGGGCCTTGGTTTCAAGTGGGCTTTGTCTCTGAATAGTATTTCTTTTTCTTCATCTTAATTTTTGAGCTTGTAGACTGGATAGCAGGTTTAGCAGAATTTAAAAGTTGGGAAATTAGTTACTTACATAGGGATTAGCAACTGCAGAATAACACAGTTTTCTAGGTGTATACAAGTGGCAGGAGCTGGTTGTGTATTTTGGGTTTTTTTTGTTTCACTGCATGACCTTTGATTTGGTTGACTATGAAATATTTTTTTCTCACACTGGAAAATTTTGAACCCTTTAAATATTGCTATTTAAGGTCTTAAAATTAATAGCACAGTAAATACAAATGGCTCTAGTCCTTAGCTATTCACTTTCTCAGCGAATTGCTTGATCTTTTGAAACAATGTAATTTCTCAAGAACCTGTGAAAGGCAGACTAGCAGGTTTAGTTGATGGATCTTTAAAAGCAGGGTCATGTAACTCGAAACTATTTCCCATAAAAAAACAAACAAGCTGCAGAGGTTGTTGATGCTTTTCCCAGCAGAGACAGCCTCATCCGCTCACTGGCATGGAAAGGCTGGGAAACCTCTGAGTGTCAGATCCCATCCTGTGGCTGTTGGATGTGCAATCTGTCTGTGGCAGTCACTGATCTGCAGGTCCACAACTGAGTCAACATCAGTCTGAGACATCACTCAGTGGGATCCAGTGGATATTTATTTTTCTCTTGGAGAACCTGATCGTTTTTAAGGGGTTTTTTTGGTAGATTCGGGGTTTTGTGACCAACTCCATATTTAGCACATAGATGGGGGGGGGGGGGGTTTTTGTTTTTTTTTGTTTTCTTTTTAAGTTGTCCACAGAATACGTGTAGTGTTAGCTTGATCTGTTAAAAAAGTTGACCAAACACAGATTTCTCAGGACTGCATAGTGGTCAGGTTCAGTCCCTTAGGTTTAAAGTGCTTACACAGCTAGTAAAGAACGCTCCTACACCCACAGCAGTATGTTTCACCATGTGCCACCAGGAATTGCTACAGTCAGGACCAAGAACTTCACACAAACAAACTTTGGACTTACACAGGTTTCTTTTCCATCTTACCTCTTTTAGAAGCAGCTGCATTTTACCGCCACAAAAAATGGTTGAGGCTGTTTTGATTTTTTTTTTTTTTTAATTTTATTTATGTTATCAGCTGGTGATATCAGTATCAGCAAGAAAAAGCACTGGCATAACAAGTGCACCTCAGATAAAGCACTCCTGATTTACATAATAAAATGTCTCTCTCTCATTCTACTTCTTTGCTCTAGTGGTGTAATATTAGAGAGCTAAGAGTTTTAAGATGTTCCACTTTCAAGCCTTCAGCTTTTCTTTTCACTAAAACTGTTCTGAAAACAAGTTATGAATACAGCACCTGAGAGAGGTAACCCAGAAACCTAAAGTGTTCAGTAGTTCAAGTTCTCTTCTTTGATGCTGTCTTTTTCAGTATAAAAAATGGATTCTGAATCTGGAATAAAGTCATAGAACCATAAAATGGTTTGGGTTGGAAGGGACCTTAAAGATCATCTAATTCCAACCCTCCTGCCTATGTGCAGGGACACCTCCCACTAGACCAGATTGCTTTGAACTGCCCCTCAGGACTGCAGCCTGACCTCGAACACTGCCAAGAATGGGGCATCCAGAACTTCTCTGGGCAACCTTTTCCAGTGCCTCATCACCCCCACAGTAAAGAAATTCTTCCTGCTATCTAGTCTAAACCTCTGTCCTCTTTCAGTTTGAACCCATTCTGCCTTGTCCTGATGACTCAGATCATTTAAGGACCAACACAAGAACCAGGTCCAGCTTTCAGCATCCTAGGAGGAGACCACACCACTCCCTCTACACCCTGCAGAGGATTCCCTTTGTCTTAAATTTCCAGCCATCCACCACATCCAAAATGCCAAACTGTAATTCCTTTCCAGTCTAGGACTCAAGGAATGCCTGTACATCTTGTCTCACAGTTTTATTACTGCAGAAATTCTTAGAGTTGCTTATGATTATAAGTAAGAAAGAGAATAATAGCATTCTTCATTTGTTGTATTGATGCAGCCATCACTTTTTGTATGAACAGTTTATACACGTATACAAGTAAATGTAAAATATTATTGCATGCAGATACATTCAATCACACACAAGCAGACCACCAGCTAAACACATTAAGTGACTCTGTATGGGAATACCTACTTTTCATGCACAGTCACACATATGATGCATAACTGCAAATGAGCATCCCTTTTTTGGAAGTCTGGATTCAGCCTTTTATGTTTTTACACATAGGCATCTGTTTAGCCAGATCTTCAAAAGTGAAATCATATGTAAACTGGAATGCACTTTTATGTGTGTATTTTGTTGTTATGTATGTAATTTAGTACTATATTTATGTATTCAAACACATTATTCCATCATTGATGGAGAAAGGCTGTTTACAAGAGCGTGTAGTGACAGGACAAAGGAAAGCGGCTTAAATCTGAGAGAGAGTAGATTTTGATTAGATATTAGGAAGAAATTTTTCACCATGAGGGTGGCAAGGCACAGGAACAGGTTGCCCAGAGAAGTTGTACATACCCCATCTCTGGAAGTGTTCAAGGCCAAGCTGGATGGAGCCTCATGGCTGAACAAAATTTGCTTTACAATTCTGTCTTCATAGGTGGATAGAACTGGCCACATTGTCCACCTTACTATACCTATTATCATTTCAGAGTAGTTTCCTGCTTCCTTCTGCAGATAATTGTTGACTTTGTCTTTTTCTCCATGAATATGCAACTGGAAAACATTCATTGGCTTGGAAAACTTGAATCAGTGTTCATTGCTGAGAAAACAGCATTCTAGCTGATATGAAATATGGAAGGAACTAATGAAAGGTTTGTAGGAAAACTCATTAAGAACTTGTGCTTACCTTGGTTTTTGGATGTAAGAGAGTTCACAGAATCCCTTTTGGTTCACTGCTTGTTCCCACCACCATCTTGCACTATGTTCTTTTGTAGATGGAAAAGTACAATAAATCTCCTCTCCTCTCTGTGTTCATCAAATGGCAAGAGGACACCCATGGTTCTTGTACTGCTTTCTCCATCCTTCCTTTCTCTCTCAGTATTGTAGAGATATAGGAGTGCTTTACTTTACTTTCTCCTGACTTTCCTCAAACCTCTAGGTAATGCACCGAACCACTCAGATCCCTATTTTCTGCCTACACAAAGCATAATATACCCTTAAATAATGCTTCCTTCCCCAGTGGTACTTGGTTTCTGTGTCAGGGAAGGTAAGCTTTGACACTTGCTCATCTTATTCTCCCAAGCAGGCTATGAGGAACTACAGACACCTGGCCCCTCTTCCCTGCCACCATGGGTTATTGATTTGTTTCCTGTCATTGCTGTGCTTTCCCTGTTCATTAGTTGTAGCCTCTGCAGCTGCCCTGGAGCTGCTCACAGCCCCAGGTTAGCTGAGGGCAGAGCAGGGAGGGAAGGGATCCCACTCAACCCAGCCCCCCCTTCAGCTGCCTGCTGTCTAGGCTCTGCTTTCTGACTGCAGCTGTGGAGCAGCAGACTTCCCTGGCAGGAGAATTCTAGACAGACAATGCCAGCACTGCTGAGACTCCAACCTGGACACCATGGGGCCATCCATGCCTGCTCAGTTTGGCAAAGAGGAAGGATTTTAACCCATCATTAACCCTTGCATGTTTCTTTCCTGATGTTGGCCCCTAATCTCACCTTAATTTGTCAGGACAATCTCATCACACAGAGCAGGACCTGCTCTGATGGGTGCTGAGGAAAGCACAGACAGCTCAGCAGTGCAGGACTGTGTCATGCAGTGGGATTCAGCAATGTTAATCACAGCAATTCAACCCTTTTTGTTCTATTTTGGCATGTTATGCTTTAAATAAATGAAAGTTTCATTTTCCTCCCTTACTCATAATATTTCCTCATTTTCATCAGCGGGAGTGGAAACTGATTATTTCAAGGCCTTTTTGCTACCCCTCTGTAGGGACGTGCTGACTCAGCTTTGGAAATTCCACAAATAGGGGGAATGTGGTAATGTTGTGTCTGTCATACTTCTGAGTGATAATCATCCCTTGTCACATTTGAAACACGACTTGGTTGCCTTTTTATATCTGATACATTTAGACATAGTGCAAGTATTTCTGTAGTGTATATTTTGTGAGCTGTGCCTGATCTTAAATGGAAAATTTTTTTTGTCTGTTTTAAATACAGATTTCTCAAAATAAAGCTGTCAAAGCAGTGTTTTATAATGGATTTTGGTTTCCTTAAGTAGTGTCTGTGTAGATTTTTTTTTCCTTAGGTTTCTGTAGTAGTTAAAATATCCAGACTCCCTGAAAATTGATGCATCCTCAAGGACTAGTAGGTTTCTATTTCTGGCATGTGCATCAAGATGAATAACTGTTCTCTAGCAGGTTGTACGGACTCAGGCTAAGTAGGCCTCAACCTTTATCCCAACAGGAATTCCCAGACTAGAAAATTCTGACTTCATTTATGGTTTATAGGAAGTAACACAAAACATGACAAAAGAAAGCCTTCCGTTTCTTCACAGGCAATCACAGGGGACCTGTGCACTGCTTGAATTCGCCTTTGGGTCAGTAGGTCAAATATTAAAAAGCCTTTTACTGTCCCAAAAAGTCCTCTTAAACCTTTTAATGCTGTCCCAGTGCTGATAATTTACTACTGTTAATAGCTATGGTATTTTTCCAGTCCAAGTGTAGACAGTTAAATGTTAAGTCTTTACATTTTAAACAAAGGAATCTGAATTTCTTTAGATTCCTCAGTCTTAGCCCAAAATCTAGAGAAACACCTGAGTTCCTACTGATCTGCGGGTGGATACAACATTGACACTAATTTAACCTCGTATGCAAATCTGTTTTGTCTTTATATTTTTGGCAGCTTTGAAATGAAATATTAAAGGAAAACAATAAATTTGTGATAATCATCAGAAGAAATGCATTCACTGGGCTATTTGCAACTGAGTGCAGTTCTGAAAATATTTTATGAGCACAAATCCTGATGCTACCAACTAAACCAAAGAGAATTTTTCTGTAGCATTCAGTTAGAGAAGGAGCAGGCCATGGCAGAGCAAATAATCTGTCCTTGAAAAGAACAGCTGCTAAAAATAGTGGACAGGAAGTCCTAAAGCCACCATGGCCAAGTACAGCTGTGTGTGCACGAACACATCTGTAACTAGTGGCTCTGCTGCTCCATTATGCCATCCTGTAGCCACTGGAAGGTCAGACAGCAAGGCCCTCACCTCTGCCATGCTCCTGTTGTTTTAGAGGTCCCATTGCTTCTCTTGCCAAGGAAGGAGCATCCAACCTCTGCTCTAACACCTGCTACAGTCTCCACAAGTGACTCAGGAGGGGCCAATGCACAGCTTGGTCTAAACACCTCTTATCTACAGTTTGAGGAACCCAGTTTTGTCCTCTACAATGACACTACACTCTGACCTTTGCGCTGAGCAAGTGGTATTGTATCCTCAGAGAGATTAGGGAGAAAACCATTTGTTCCCACTGCCATTTGCAATCCTTTTGGTCTAATGTTACTGCCATGAGAACATAGACATTCTGCTTTAAACTTTGAGATAAGGAGGTAGAACAGCCCAGTCAGCTCCAGGACTCACCACAATTGTGAGCTGGCATCTTGACAAAAGTAGACTAAAAAAGCAAGATCTGGAAATTCTGTAATAATTTAAACCATTTACTCTAGAATCTGTGTTGTTCTGTGCACAGCACTGCACTCAAAATCCAGCTTTTGAGTATCAGTTATCATAACTCTTGATATTTCAGCTTATGCAAAGTAGAACTGTAGAATTCTTGTACAAGTTGTATTACCTCAGCACAACAAGAGTTTCATTTTGAAATGCTTGGTCTTTATGTCAGGTGTTTGGAAGTATGATTTTAAGTAGAGCAAAAATAATTGTGAATTTCTTTTTTCATATATTATTGCAATCAGATTTTTTTCACTGAGCATTTTGCATACATAATAAAAGCATTTCAACTAATAATGTCACTGGCACTGCAGATATTTTTTGAAGAACTGAAATAAGCAGTGCTGCTAAATACTTTTTTTTGCTGTATCATGTTTTTCAAAATCACAAATAATCACAAGAATACATTAAAATGGGATGTTTCAGTGCATACTTCTAAGTTGGGTTTTTTTTTAAGAGCACTTTAAATTAAGTTGTTAATTTAATGTTATTGACTTAGTGCCTATGGAAATTTAGGTCAGATTAGTTCTCTTTACTCCCTTATTGATAATGGAAAGTTTATACTGTGGCCTGATTTCATGCTCTGTCCTCTGCAAAGCAAGAAATCTCTTCCACGGCCTCTTAGCTCTCTGTTGCACATCACAAACACATCCTTTCTGTTGGACAGCATCATGTAAAACACAGTTCTGGGAAAAAGCGAATAGCAGAGCTAAATTGCAAGATTCATTGCCTCTCTGCAGGGGAAAAAGGATGTGACTCTTGTCTAAACATCAGTAAGAGAATCCTGCAAAGTATACATCAATCAGCATGTCATTAGGCCAGTATAGCATAAAGGAAACAAACGTACTTGAGGCAATTTTGTCCAACGGGCAATAGGAGACTGTCGTAAGTTCACCAGCACACCATCAATGACAAATCAAAATGAATAGATAAGTTATTCAACCTAGATTGCATCTCATCTGGCAAATTAGCCTCTTGCTTCCAGAGGTTATAAGTGATTTTCTGATTTCAGGTTCACGGGTAGGGGTTAGTGTAGCATTTTCAGAAATTGCTATAGACAGCCATCGGATCATCTGAGGTAATTAATTTATTCCTACTTAATAGCAGTAAAAGTAGCAAACCAGTCACTAAAACAGTATGAAAGAGAATATGGAGACAACTGAACATATTCAAAGCTGGAATGACACAATGATTTGGTTTTTTGTGTTGATCTGCCCTTTTGGCTACACTGTACTGTGCAAGCTGGAAGCTAGAAATTTGTTTCTAGGAAGACTAAGAAGTAAGGAGTTTTAAAAATATCACCTTGTAATAGCAAAAATATGAATAAAAAGGTTTTTTGTGAGTCTTTGATAGTTCTGGTTTGCATTCTGTGGAAGTGAAAGGAAGTAAGTACCATGCATTTTATAGAATCTGAAGGCAGCAACCATGGTGACTCAAGCCCGTATTTTCCACAGAAGACAAAAGGCAAATCAAATCCCCACTGGTAGGTGAATTACCTGATGGAAGGTTTTGCAGCAGCTCTGTGCTGGACAGAGCAGTAACAATTCAGTCCCGGCAATATTTAGCTTCAGCAAATGCTGCACTGTCTATGAACAAACTTAATTAAAAGAAAGCTGAGTCCAGCTTACACAGCAGACACAGCACTCTGATTGTTTGCACAGAGAGAAGAATTCCTGGGCTTATATAAACTCTGAACTCTTTTAAAGTTCATGGTTTTAATTAAAACAGTACATATAAATAATATTCCACTGAGGAGCTGATACAGGTATTTGTGACAAATAATTTCCTGCAATATTTTTTGTTTCTTCTCTTCATAGGTCATGGGGTTTAGGAATTTGCTTGTTTGCAGTTTTTAGACAAAATTTGGTAAATTTTAGCCTATGCCTTGTTTAACAAGTAACTGCAAAGAGTGCTTCAGTGATGGGTGCCAGGTCACATCTCTCTTTTCTGATTAGATGATTCCAGGAGAAGGATTTCAAATGGCATGAGTTCTTTTCTTGGGTCACTATAAAGTTCAGAAATGTTTAAATTTACTTACGCAAATAAGAATGAAATATTTTTGAAAATCATTGGGAAAATTCTTTTCTTTAGAATAGCACTTATGAGTGTTTTCTGTGTTCATATGCAGAACTTCTGTGTCTCTTTAGAAAGTGACCTCATAGTTAACAAACTTTTGACATGACTTAGTAACAATAACATTTATACAGAAAAAGGATGCTGCAGGTTTACTTTTAGCTGTATTTATATTGTTTGATGGATTTGGCTTAATTATTGCTGTGTAGTGGTTGCATAATTATTCTGTAGCCAAATCTCCTGTGACTGTTTGGAAACACAGTTAATAAATTTTGAGCCATCATAGTGTAAATATCAAGTAGGGCTGGGCACACAAGGAAGATAATTTATGAAACACGTAGTCAGCACTAAGTCTAAAAAGGCACAGTGACTACAGTGAAGTTGATCTGCCAGGGTGTGAGATTTAACATCTCAGGATGTTAAATCTTTGTGTTCTGGAGCCTTTGGAAGACCATCAAACAACACTGAGATTCTTTTGAAGGTACCTAAGACAAAATGAACTGCTTTGAATAACCAAATGTCCTCTGTTCTTCAGTATTTTCCCTGTAAAACTGTCCATGTTTAAACAGTCTTGGTTGAGGAGATAGCTCATACTTCCAACAATGCCCAATGCTAAAAAATTTAAAGTGGAAAAAGAATAAGGCCAGTCTCAGTAGAGATAAGCCTGAGGGCATCATGCCAATGTTTGAGGGACAATATGCTAGCAAGATCTGCTGTCTCGGTGGAGATAGGGGATGGAGATCCATGCAGGAGCAAAAACATGGGCATTTTTGATGGGTTAGAAACCTCAGAGGCACCTGAGAATGGTCATGTAATAATTAGGGCTTCTTCCCCAAAAAACATGTTGGGATTGACAACCCAGCTAGAAGGTAATGTGGCTACTGTCATGCAAGAAAACAAAAATTGCTTCTATAAATACATCAGCAATAAGAGGAGAGCTAAGAAAAACTTCCATACATTATTTATGTAGAGGGGAACAGTGACAAAGAATGAGGAAAAGGGTGATGTACTTAATAATAAGACCAGCAGTTGTTCAGGTGAGCTGAAAGATGGGGATGGGATCAGAATGAAGCCCGTATATTCCCAGGGGAAGTGGTTAGTGTTCTGTTGTACAAGTTCATGGGGCCAGACAGGATCCACCCAAGGATAGTGAGGGAGCTGACGTAGTGCTCATCGAGACACTTTCAATCATTTCCCAGCAGGAAATGTGGTTGACTTGAAGGTACAAAATGTGACACCCATCTATAGGGACAGGAATATCTAGGGAACTGCAGGCCTGTCAGCCTGGCCTTGGTGCCAGGAAAGGTTATGGAGCAGATCATCTTGAGCACAGTCACGCAGCACATACAGGACAACCAGGGCATCAGGCCCAGTCAGGATGGGTTTGTGAAAGGAAGGTCCTGCCTGACCAACCAGATCTCCTCCTATGACAAGGTGACACTTACTGGATGAGGAAAAGACCATGGATGCTGTTTACCTAGACTTTACTGAAGCCTCTGACACCATTTCCCACAGCATTCTCTGTGAGAAACTGGCTGCTCATGGCTTGGATGCATGTGATTTCACTTGATAAAAACGGTCTGGATGGCCAGGACCAGGGAAAGCTGCTGGATGGAGCTGCATCCAGTTGGCAGCTGGTCACAAGTGTATTCCCCCAGGGATCAGTGTTGGGGCCAGGCCTGTTTAATTTCTTTATCAATGATCTGGATGAGAGATCAAGTGCACAGTCAGTCAGTTTGCAGGTGGCACTAAGGTGGGCAGGAGTGTTGATCTGCTGAAGGGTAGTGGAGACTCTATAGAGGGATCTGGACAGGCTGGAATGATGGGAAAAGGCCAATTGTATGAGATTCAACAAGATTAAGTTCTTGGGTTACAACCCCACTGAACACTGTAGGCTTGGAGAAGAGCAGCTGGAAATCTTCCTGGTGGAAAAGGACCTGGGGGTGTCATTGGACATCCAGCTGAACATGAGCCAGCATGTACCCATGTGACCAGCAGGACCAGGGCAGGGATTGTCCCCCTGTGCTCAGCACTGGTGAGGCCACACCTCAAATCCTGTGTTCAGTTTTGGGCCCCTCACTGCAAGAAAGACACTGAGGGGCTGGAGTGAGTCCAGAGAAGGGCAGTGGAGCTGGGGAAGGTTATGGAGCACAAGTCCTATGAGGATCAGCTACAGGAGCAGGGGATATTCAGCCCGGGGGAAAGGAGGCTCAGCTGAGACCTTTTCATTCTCTACAACTGCCTGAAAGGAGGGTGCAGCCAGGCAGGGGTCAGTCTCCCAGGAAACAAGTGGTAGGACAAGAGGAAATTTCCTCAAGTTGCTCCAGGGGAGGTTCAGATTGAATATTAGGAAATACATTTTCACCATAAGAATCATCAAGCATCGGAACAGGCTGTCCAGGGAAATGGTGGAATCGCCATCTCTGGAGGGATTTAAAAGATAAGTACGTGTGTGGCAGGTAGGGACATGGTTTACTGACAAGCTTGGCAGTGCTGGGTTAAGGGATGGACTCAGTCATCACAAAGGTCTTTTCCAACTTAAACAATTCCAAGATTCTTAGAAAGAGCTCTGGAAATACTCTCGACAAGGAGGCCTGCATTACTTCTGGCAGTTTCTTTCAACTGTATCCATTGTATTATTACTACATTGTGTACTAATAAAATCCATGCAATGTTTAGGCTTTCTATACAGCATTGTAAGCCTTTTGGTGTGGTGCTCAGTAAGAGAGTGAAACTAGCCAGGGATCAATAGTTAACTGGCCATTGATTTAGCTGTCTACATTGTTAAAAATGTGCCCACACAAAGGAGAGCAAATAAGCAAGGAAAAAGTCAAAGGGAACCCTGGCAGCTGCACTTCATTCATTTTGTTCACCTCATGTGACTGGAATGATGGCTCGAAATATGTCATTGACAAATCTGGAAGGCTGCATCCTCTGGACCATTGCTACAGCAAAGGTTTCATGAGAGTTTGTTTTTTCCTTCCTTTTATAAAACAAATAGGTAATGTAAAAAATCTTTGAAAGCAGACTAATGTCACTGAATTCGTATCAGTGTATCTTCATTGATTGGAAAGGCACCACATGAACATACATAGGCAAGATCGCCACCCCCAGCTACTACACCATACCCTTCCCTCCCATCCTCACTAAGAGAAAGGAAAAGGAGCTCCTGCTGTCACTTCTCTGACACCAGGAGGTGGTGCAGTTTGGGGTGACTTTCTCCCAAGTGTCACATTACTAGCCCATATTCATCTTATCTAATAGTGATTCAGTAAGTTAGGAACATCCTGCCATGCTTGGATGGGTAAGTGAAGGGAGAACCTCTCCAAATGTTCCTTTAAGACATTAGGTATTAGAGCTGGAGTTACACACCAGGATTATGAATTCAGTACCTTACTCTGTCTGAAACCAGGCATCTTTCTTGCATGTGAAAAAACATGCCACATTAATGTGGAAAAGCAGCAGGAATAAATGGAGTAAATAACAATAAATGGAATAAATAACAATAGAAAACTGGGGGGAAAGTATTTTCATTCAGAATTTTGGTGTGTGACTCCAACCAAATGCCCATAAAATCAGCTTTTAAATGAATGTCTCTTTTAGATGTCCTGAAAAGTTCTCACAATCTGCAATACTAAAAACATAAATATTACAAAACAGAACAACAAGAAGAGTTATTGAATGTGAATCTACTGAGAGAAAGTATTACATGCTTCCTCTAAATTTCATTTAACCTTAGTGGCTGTAAAGAATCCAGTTTAGAAATAATTTAGTAAACTGGAGATGAGACTGATGCTAACATACAACTGCAGTTTTCAAAACACTGAAGTGTTTGCACTGCAGTGAGCAAACACTGGAAAACGTATGAAATGGCACAGAAATGTTTCCATATACATGGTCTGGTTTCATATATATGCTTCCACATAAATGGCTTTTTCTTTTAAAATGACTATTTTTATCTTAAGAGAGAAGATCTTTAAAGCAGTCAAGGAGTTCAATCCATAGGCTGAAGATCTGGGCAGTAGCCATAAGGCAGAGATGAACTAATTTGGGAAAAATTCTGACTGAGGGTGTTTTGAACCTGCATCTAAAAAGAACTGTGTTTCTAAAGGTGAGCTGTAATATTGACCTGTGTCAAAATTAATATTATGAAGTCTCAATTTATTAAAGACAAGAAAAGCATATGATCTATTAGTATAAATATTGATTATCTCTTTTAAAAGAGGAGTTCAGAATCTCATATTGATTCACATACAAAGTTAAATTCCCAGAATAAGTTTGGAAGACGGAAAAAGAAATCATTTGAACTCATAATCAGAGTTTAGTTTCCTAGAGCAAGCGGCTCTAAGGAGAAATAAATTAGGTTCAATAAAAGAAATTGGTACATAAGGTTTCCAGATAAACCAAACACATTCAGTTTCCAGTCCTACTGAGATCACAGATTAGAAGAGGTTTGAGTTCCTCTCTCAAAAAAATAATATTGCCAAAAGCTGTCTGCCCCTCCCTACACGTGTCTTTAAAGAATGCATTACTAAACATCCTGTGTAAAGAGGCTCAGCCTCAGCTCGCACAAGCAGGAATTGTTTTCAGCTTTTCACGCGTTGCTTCCAAGGATTATCTCAAGATGGGAGGGAAAATCCCATCTGAACGTTGTCCTCCCTTTCAGAAATGTCTGGGAGGGTCCAGCAAAGCAAGCAGCAAACTTGGAGTTGCAGCACACCCTCTGCTAGGGTTTATTTTGTTTTGTTTTCTGTTTGAAATGCTGTTGGTGTAGTGCAATGCAAATGCTCTGCATTATAAACTCATTTTGCTTCTTGGCACTGGCCTTGGGAGCTGAGTGACTGGCCCAGTTCTTGCTAAAAGGCAGTGACAAAATTTCTGGCTGTTTCCCCAGTACAACTACACCTGAGTGCTGAACTCCAGAGCCCGGCAGCAGGACACCTCCTCTGCTGACCACTGTAGCTGGTCTGAGCTCATTGAAAACATGGGCTTGACCTACTGTTAGTTTGCAGTATTCACAATTTTAAAGATTCCAATTGTAAGACTGGATTTTTTTCAAATTGGAATTAAAAAATAAGAAAATTTATCACAATTTTAAGCCTTTCTGGATATGGTCTTGACCACTTTGCGACTGTCTATCATACACATCCCCAGCCAGAATTGCCGAACTGCACCATAAGCATGCAGCTATCGCCCTGGTGTGCAAGGGCCAGAGGAGCTGAGGTATTATGCTCATACAATGATGGTGACACAGGCTGCAGTGGGAGCAAAGGGAGTTGCAAAAAGCCATGCACTTCTCTGGAGAGGAGCTTAAATTAGCTGAATTTCTTTTCCGTTGTTGTTGGCTCATTCTCTGGCACTCAGGGTACCCACACATACTGCAACACACACCAGGATCCCAGAATGCCATCGCCTAAGGTGCGAGGCTGTGCCAGGATTTCCTAGGGTTGGGACCGACTGGATAAGGTTATCCCTGCTTCTCTGGGGCTGCAGTGCGAGAGCAAGCTGTACATGGAAAATCCTTGGCCTGTGAAATGGGTGATCTTGGCTACAATGAACATCTGTGAGGTTAGCCAGGAGCAGGCTTTTGATCGAGCCTTGAGGCTGTGCTTGCAAGTTTGCATGTCTGGAGCACGGTTCTGCAGCTGGCACACGCAGCAGGCTGCACTGTTGCTTCACCGCTCTCTTCATGAAGCAGCAACTTGGCCTGGCGTTGTACCTGTTGTTTACCCATGTTTGGCAGGGGAAAGAGGAGGAACTGTGCTGCTGCACTGCAGAGAGCCCTCACTGCTCCAGGGGCCCCCTGCTCCTGCAAACCTCCCCCAGCTCACCCTGGTCCCCTGGGGACGCCCTTCTCACTCGTGGGGGCCAGCCCCAAGGGACAGGAGTGCTTTGGGAAGGCTGTATCCACAGGTGTGTCACTCCCCCATGACGCAGGGCCAGCATGGTGTCTCTTGTGTGGTTGGGAGAGGTAAATGTCTTTACTGAAAGGGTGGTCAAAGATTGGAGCAGGCTGCCCAGAGAGGTAGTAGAATCAGTGTCCTGGAAGTTTTTAAGAAACATGTAGGTGTGGTGCTTAGAGCTTAGAGTTTGGTGGTGGACCTGGCAGCGTCAGGTTAATGGTTGGACTCGATCTTGGAGGTCTCTTCCAACCTTAGTGATTCTAGGATTCCGTGAAATCACTAGCAAAAGTGATTTTGCCCAGGCTCTGCTTGGCTGGTGTCCCCACAGCACTGGCTCCAAGTCTGCAGCTGCAGGGCATCCAAGTCATGGTGCAGTTGGAGTTGTTTGTGGTGAGCGTGGGGCTTTCTGCCCCCCCACCCTTCTGGTTCGTGCCCAGACTATGGAGGGCATAGGAGGAAGATGCAGTTCTGAAGTGACCTTCAGAATCAAACAGAAGACTTCCAGCTCTCTCACTGATGACTGGTCAGTCAATGCATTTGGGGACTGGAGACAATAGTGGCCCAAGATGGGAAGCTGCATTTTTTTTAATGTCTAGTGAAAAGTGAAAATTAAATGAACCACAGGAAGCCTAATCCAGACACCAACATCACCATCAGTCCTGCAACCCCAGGAGCTGTTCCTTCACTGAAGGCAGAAACTGAGCTGTCAGCTGTTAGGATTATGAAAGGCAAGTAGTTCACGGGGTGCTCAGACTTATGGTTCTGGTTGGGCATATCTTGTCAACAAATTGGGCACATTTTGAACAGCAGGACACTCTACCTTCAACAGTGAAAAGCTCAGCAGTGGCGTTGGGATGGGGAAGAGAAAATCTCACATGGGAGCTTGTGGATTTTGGGATGAACAGGCTTCGGCAAAATGAGAGGCGTGTGTCAGCACCTGCACACCGAACATCAGAGATCTCTGCACAGCTGAAAAAGGGCACAAAGAGCCTCAGTACCAGGGGCTGAGCATGGGACCAAGCCTGAGAAACAGGGACCCATGAGGCTAGGTGACAGTGGGGTCTGGCTGCACAGTGATAGGGCAACTGGGTGTCACACCACTCTTGTAAAGCCTGCTCAGCTCCCAGCTGCATTACTGTGAAGGCATTTCATCTTGTTTCAGTCTGTTGTGTGATCTATGGCTTCTGTGGGGTGATATTTCTCTGTAAAGGAAAGGGGTATTTCTCTAAATGCTATATTTGTATAGTAAGGAAAAATAATGTGAATTTTTTTCCTTTCTTAGAAAACACTGTTGTGTTGTGGAGGTAGCATGAGTGGTTTCATCTGTTTCTCTCCGTTTGCAACATTTATTTATCACATTGATAAAAGATAGGCCTGGCAAATCCCTGTGAAAGAGTGACTATGGTCTGCTAGTCTTTCATTCATCCTCAGAGTGTAGCTAACTTTCCACGGATATTTAAAACAACGACATTTAATCTCTGGCACAGTTAAAAGGCTTATGTGTTCCTGGTTCACAAGTGAGACACATTGGCAATGGTTCTTATTTATTTTATTTGTTTGCTTCAGCTTGAAAACTGACTAGTCAAAGGAAGAGTTCTCCTTTTAATGTGCTGCGGGACTGAGTTGCTTCAGTGAAAGCAGAGGCTGTCGTGAAGTTACTGAAGCATAACTCCACTTTTCCACATTAGTCTGCTCTTTGGCTATAGGGATTTCATCAGCATATTTTTTTCTAAGTATTACCAAGTGATGTTAGTCCTTGAGCATTGATTGGTGGATTAATCAAAGCCCTTAAACAATCAATAGGTAGAGGTTTGCATAATAATGGCATTACTTCTTAAGAAGTGTGCCAATTGGAATTTCAAAACTTTCTGCTTCGATTTGCTTCTTGAATGCCTCTGCTTTACCTGCCTCTATTGCTTACCCTTTCAAAGTATTTAGTAACAATGAAGATGCTTCCAAATTCCTACATCTTTCATTTTTTTGTGTGGCTTCGGGGTGTGGAGGGTGGATAAGGGGGGAAGTACCAATCAATAAAATTTAAATAGTTTGCATACAGAAAAGGTGAAAATTGTAAAGAAAAAAAAAAAAGAGAGAAAGAAAGAAAGTAATTTGCATTCTTGTCTCCTTGCTTTTCCCAAACCTAAAAGTGTGATCTGAAGCTCATATTCCTTTTCTTTTATTGTCTACCTTCCCTTCGGGACTGTTTGCATGATTTCCCTTCCATTGTCGGTACTGTAGCAGTTCTGACCCCTCACTAGCATCTTTTGGTTACTGGAGAGGAACTAGCTTTTGGATGTGTATAAATGTAAATTGATGTGAGAGGAAGGAAGATGGCTGCAAGGAAAGATAACTAGAAAAGGAAAGAAGGTTTTCCTAGATTTGAGGTTTGTAACTTCACTTGAATTTGCAGTAAGTTCAGTGTTCGTGTGTGTGATGTTCCTCTCCTCTCTTCTGCCCCTTACTGTAAGACATGGTAATAACGGGGTATATTGTTAAGTTCAGCAGCTTGAAAACATGCATACTGTGGTCTTTTATTTATGTTTTGTAAAACAGTGCAGAATTCATCATGCATGGTAATGTGTTGTTTCATGGGGTAGCGAGTCTGGAGATGCAAATCCAGAATGCAGTGGTCATTAGCCAGTAGCTCCAAAAACAAGCATCCATAGCTCTGTGAGCAGATTCCAGATTAAACAGTACAATAGTATTACAAGCTCCCTGATTTTGTACCTTTTGGGGTATCCATTGGCAGTTTTTTGTCTCACCCAAAAGGGCTAAAATTTCCCTTGAGCCTGAGGTAAGAGAAGTTAAAAACTTTATTCAGCTTCTGATTCTGGTATTTAGCTATATTAGGTTTGCCTTAGTCATTCCTGCCCCTGCAAAGATGGTGTGAGTGAATCACAGCTTGAAGCAATTTCTCTTTCCAATATTGAGGCCTTGAATGTACAAGGCAGTGATGGAGCAGACATCTTGATTCTGTCCTGTCTTCATACATCTTCTCTAAACAGAATGCATGATTGTCTTTGACAAGACACATTCTCACTGATTTTAATGGAGTGTAATTTGAAACTAGTTTAGTTAAACCAGGGCAGATGGCTGCAGGACTGTGTGTAATTTCATAATAGTGCAAGGCTGCAGTGCTGCTGCAAGGTTATTAATCTGATTTTAGGACAACTCAGCAAACAAACGGTATTGTTGTTGTCAGCTCAATGTTGAACAAGTACAAATTAATTCTGCCCATTAAAATGTGCAATAAAAGGATTAAAAACTCTATCTCAGAGAACTTTCTCAGAGATGGTGTTGTCTGGATTACTGCACAGTATAATGATTGCATCTTATATTTTTTGTTATTTAACATTAGCTGAAATTATGTGGTAATGCCTGATCCCAGTCGGGCTTGTACTGGTAGTGATCAGACATAATGTAAAGCTTTTATCAATAAAAATGGACAGAGCCATGAAAATTTGCTAGGGCATAACTAAATTGATTTAATGCAATCAAGACCTGGTTGTCTGTAGACAAGGGGGGTTTTACTGCTTTAATATACTTATTTTACATATGGCATCTGTATCTCTTTCATGTTTCTTTGCAGTAGTTCAGAAAGAAAGGAGTTGGAGTGGTTTATGGAAAGTTTAGCCTTAAGATCTGAAATAGAACAAGAAAGCTGCTTTCAAATTTGTTTTTTAAATTATTCATGCTATGGGCTTTTTTTAATAAGATTTTTTGATTTAGTCTCAGAATAAACGTGACCTATCTCAGCAGGACCATAGGATGAACTGCAGAACACCCCCTCCTGCCCCTGGCCCAGTTAGATCTTGTTGCTTATTATTAATAAAGACATTTTTGATGGGGAAAGAAAGGAAAAAGATACTATGAAAAGTGTTCTGTGTTTTCAACCAACCTTTTTCATGATGTACAGACTGAGTCGGAAGTGTTCAGGCTGGGAAGCACATCTGATTAAAGTATATATTGAATTTTTATTCTTTATTTATGTTAACATTTGCAAATTTGTGGAAATCCCGTTTTCTTCACAATCTGTTTGCTAAACAGGGACACAAATCCAATTGTGCATGAGAGTAATTTTCTATAAGTGAATAGTGTCACTGAGTTTAATAAGAGCAATCACACACACAGTTAAGCACATGCATGAGAGTTTGCAGAAATTTGGCAAATATGTTGCCATCATGAAGAAATTACCTAGCTTTTCTTCTAATGCAGATATGAATTCTTGGCTTGGTCCTATTTTGAGTAGCCCCTGTTGTACAAGCCATAAGCTATTCTGTTGTGTTAAGCCTAACTGAGGATATTTCTCTTATTTTGTCACAGCAACAAGAGCAAGATCCCACAAATCTATACATCTCAAATTTACCTGTGTCCATGGATGAGCAGGAACTGGAGAATATGCTGAAACCCTTTGGACATGTCATTTCCACCAGAATATTAAGAGATGCGAATGGAGTCAGCAGAGGAGTCGGCTTTGCCAGGTGAAACCTTTGCTCTTACTTTGATTCATGCACATTTTTTCAGCTTTGGTCCTTTGCAAATGCTGTCTGTTCTGTAGCTCTGAAGTCTCACAGCTATGGAAGATGCAGAGCAGCACCTCTATCAGATTGTATTTGTTCTTTCCACCAAGAAATGCCAGTCCAGGAGGACGTTAATTTCATTGCTCTAAAAACTGGTTGATTCTGTGTAGATATATGTAAATAAAAATGGCTAGGAAGAGTGAGCTATCCATTCAGGATCAAGCTCAGGAAATAATAAATGTCCTACAGGAAAAAGAACACACTTGGTAAAGAAACCAAGGTCTGTGCTTAGGAGGTCCTGGGGTAAACTTATTGCAGTCTTTCAGTACCTGATGGGGTCCTGTAAGAAATCTGGAGAGACACTAGATAGTCTGTAAGGTTTCTTTCAACCCAAATCATTCTACGAAGCTGTTTAAATATTTGACAAAGATTTTGCAACTGGAGAAAATAAACTCAGCAGCTGGAAGAGCAAAGGGTAGGAACTGTAGTGAGGAAATGTGTCTTCCTTGAAAGCTGCAACTTCCTTGAACTGCAGCTATGAAGAAAAGCTTAAGAAGAAATATTTGCATAGAACAAACCCTGATGGAGTAGTCAGACATTTTAGACAGAATGGGCAACATACTATTACCATGTACTTCATTGTTAGTACAGATAGACAAGACTCCATGTTTACTCTCAGGGAATATTTACATAGATTCTCTTCAGTATGAAACGTTCTCAAATCAAATAGTTTTCTTTTCAAAAGCCAAGAAAGAGAGTGCTATATATAGAAAGATATTGAAAAAACAAGTAAGAGAAATTTGCAATTCTGCTGCAAATCTGTCTTCTGCTTCAAAATAAAAGGGGAAAAAAAATCCCAGATCATTGTTTCTAGAGAATATTCATAAAACTGTACTTTGTAGAGGAGGCAAAATGACTTCTTCGTCTTGCAGATTTCCCCGAAATTGATCATATCTTGATATATCACAGCACTTCTGTCCATGTCATAATACCACTGAGTGAAATGAGGTACTGTGTGATAAAAAGTTAGCTTTCAAGAAAGTGACACTGTAGTGTTACCACTGCCCTTGATATGAAAGGTCATCATGCCCAAAAAATTTTAAGATAATATTGTCTGAATTCAAATGGGAAAAGGTAAAACATTTATGCTGAAAGATGGCACACTGTTCCTTGTGCATTCTTGCAGATAATAACATGAATTTTTCTATCTCACTAAATATAGATTAGTCTAACTCATGGATAAACTCACATTTTTGAAAATTGACTTACTTTGTGAAAATGTATTTAATTATGAAACATATTTCAGGAACCCTGTAATGATCTAGCTTGTAGGTTGTGTAATTCACCGTGCAAATGACAGTGGGGTAAAATCTTCACTCCATCAAAGTCTCCCACTGATTTCAGTGAGGCTAAAGTTAATCCAGGAATTTGGAACCATAGTTGAATGCTGACTCCTGTTTTTGCAGAATTATCAATACAGTATTTAATTACCAGCTGACTTTCTTTTTGTAAAGAAGTGCTATCTGGTATATTTTTCCTGTATGACAAACCAAACAGGTTGTTAATTTGTTTAGCTTTGCTTGTAGTCATGAAGGTTTCATTGTAGTGTATCTATGGTGGGAGCACATTTTTAGTGGGTACCAACACAGGTTGGGGATAGAAGCTGGATTTTCAATCCAAATACGATTTTAGAAGTTCAGATCAGCCCCCCAGGTGAGGATCATGGCTGTTCTGACCTGGGATCTTTCATCACAGTATATCTTGCCTGCCTGTGGACTGTGCCGTGGTGCTTAGCATAGCTCTAAAAAGAGCCACAGAAGAACCGGAGAAAAAGTTAAGTTTGCATGTGCTGAAATGATGCAGCATCCGGTAATTTTGAAATGTGATGTTTCAAAGTTATTAATTACATTTTATGATGATTAAAGTCACTTTCCGAGTCTACCCAATCATGGAAATAGTCAATCTAAAAGTAAGTACATTCATTCAAAAAGCAATCAGAAGTAAAGACTGAAGGTAGGCAGCTATTGTCAGATTTTTCTTCTAAATGGGTATGATTAGCAATTTTATAGTACTGCAGGTGGCTACTTAATCATTTAAAACCTGGAGAACTTCAAATATTCTTGGATCAAAATTATCTCAGTTATGTCTGGTGACATAAACAGCCTCCCTTAGAGTATGTGCCTACAAAAGTAGCTCTGAGTCAAAGTTAAACCATGTAAAAATTTCCTCTCTTTTGCATCCTTCAAAAGAAACTGAGCAGATTTTCCTGAATCTTTCCATAGCGTTTCACTGTGGCCTGAGCCAACTGTGCCTGGGTACACCTCAGGGGAGATTTTGGGGAGGAGAGTTACGAGCAAGGGGCCAGAGAAGGGAAACTTTAGACTCTGACTGTGGCTTCATAAAAGCCAATCCATGCTATAAACTCTGCACATCTGCCTTTGGCTCACCCTTGGCCCATGCTTGTTACTTCAAGGCTGTATTGCCTGTCCTCAGACTCGCTGTGGGAGCTGGGGTTCCACAGGGCTCACACTGCCACGGTCTTTCGCAGGAGTGCTTCTCTTGACACCGGCGAGCAGAAGCTGAGACTAAACACAGCCTGTCCTAGAGAAGAGAGAGAAATCAGAAGAAATAGGAGGGGACAGAAATGCTTACTAGATGCAGGATATTGGGAAAAAGGAGGCACTTCTTTAGATGTGAAGCTTTGAGTTCCGTCTGTCGTAAAGATTGCCTGTTAAAAGAGGAAATGACACCGTGATGCCCTTGCACAGAATTCCATCACAACACTTAAACCTGTAGATGCTTCTCTTAAATACCTGTTGCTAGGAGTCATCTAATTCAGTCATCTAATTTCAGCAGCTGATCTTTCATTTTAAAAATGTAAGTGTATTCTTCAGAGCTTAGGACAAAATCATAGTCCTTCATCCTTAAAAAAAAAATATATATCAGCAAGATGAAACAGAACAAAAAAAAAAAACACAAAAAAAACCAACAAAAGAAAAACCAAAATAAATAGCAAGAAATGCACAGAAACTGGATTTGAAGACTTATTTCAATATATAATTTTAAAGTTGATATCTTATATCTTAGGAGCTTTGCAAACAACATTAGTGGTGTGGTTGATGGTATGAGTAAAAAGCAGATCAGAGATAGTAAGAAGGTCTTTGAGGGAGGCTGGAATTACTAGATAGAGGATTACATTGAGAGCATGGAGAGAAACATTTATCTTCATCCTGAAGAAGTGTTGCCACTTATAAAGAGGTAACTGTATGTGCTGGAAGACCTGGCTTTCCACAGGCTCGCAAAGAATGAGTTCCAGATGTCAAGGTGGGAGAAGATAAAGGAATGACAAAATCACAGTGGCTGAAAAGCAGCATTGCTGTTTTGCTAAATAAAAGGAGGACTGTTTAGAGAGAGATTTCTGAGGATCAGTGATGTTGCTACTTTGGGGAAATAGAAGTGTCAGCAGCACTAGGGGATAAAGAACATTCAGGCAGTTCAGGGATGCATTTGTGAAGAGGAAAAATGTTCTTCCTTATTCAAGGGTTTGAGTGAAGGTGGCTGAAAAGGTGCTGTAATTTAGCTTGAATAAACCCATCATCTGGGATGGTAGTGCAGGCTTGGATATTATAAGGATCATTCTTAGTTTCAGTCAGAAGTGTAATCTGTCACATCCTGTATCTTACTCAGCAAATTGCTTTATAAGTGAGTATCTCAGGTGAAACTGGAAATCCCAAACATGCTCCAAAGGCTTTGTGTGATACCTAAAATATTCCAATACCTGCAATGATACATTTCCATTGAAAGGCCTTCCTGGAAAAGCCTCAGAGGAAGGCTGCAGGGTGGTGGGGTGGTCTGTCTGGGGGTGTATCTCTGAGACCCTCACATTTCCATCTGCTGTTGCAACCTGGAAAAGTGTTGGTGGACTTTGTACATCCCTAAGAAAATCAACAGGCATGAAACAGCACTTTCAGGGAGAAGCAAATTCCAGGGATGGACAGATGGGTCAGGATCCCTAGACAAATATCAGTGGGACTCTGTAAGATGAAAATGAATATGCAGCCCTGAAAGGTGATGAGGGAGGAAGCTGGGAAGTTGGGAGGCATCAGATAATTTGGCTGAGCAATTTGCATAATCCAAGCCTGAGGTACCATGAGTTTAATTGAAGAATTCCTTGGGCTTTGTAAAAGGGAGCAAGGAGATATTGGTATATACCTTGGGGAGGGACTTAGCTGGTACCACTGAATCAATGAAATAAAATTGCTTTTTATAACCCCACAATAAAATACCATTCAAGTATTATTTAAGTATCTTCCCTAAAGAGATAGTAGTATTAATAATACCATACACAGGTTTGTCACACTCAGCTGAACAGCAGAACAAGCATTTTATGGGTCCTTTTAAATTATAAAGTGCAAAGAAAGAGTTAGAAACCACTAACTTTTTTATTTTGTTTGCTGTCTTGTAACTTAAAACGACCTTGCAAGATTCCTCCCCCAAGCGACATTTTACAACAAAGTCATAAGCTTCTGAAAACAGAAATTTATGATGGAAATGCTGACAGTCAGACAGTCAAGTATTGCACTGCTGGCAGGCACCCGTATAATACTTAACCTGAGACTGTGAAGACAGTAGCATAAATCAACCCAGCTCTAGGTGGAAATGACTGTTCATACTATTCTTTTCCAGTAACATGAGGAAATTTGTACAGCACAAATGGTCATAAAAGAATGTTATGGTACTGTTCCCAGCAATGACCAAAGTCAGGAGATTCTCAATTAGCTGTCACCTCTGAGCAAAAGTGCACATCACAGGGGTGCTTCTGTCACTTTGTGACCTAGCTGGGGGGTCTGTAGTGAGGCATTTAAACACTCTGCTGTTGGGAGTTTGGGTCTCATCCTCATCTTTCTCCTACCTTATTCTTCTGGAAGAGCTTCTAATGGGTTGCTTTTCTTTGCCTGCCTCTCTCTTTTACTAAACTTAGCTCCCGCTTGTCTGCATTTTATATGTCTTAAATTTAGTCTTTGGAAATAATATTCAGCTCAGCAACTGAAAGGGAGCAACAGAAACTAGGAAACAAGGTTTTTAGCCATCACAGGACCATTATCCTATTTATAGAGTTTTTGCATGGATTTCAGTAGAAATGATTGTGCTACAGTTTCCACTGAAGTGAAACGAGAGAGATGAGCCTTTAATTTCTATGGGATTTTGTGGGTTTTGTTTGTTTGTTTGTTTGTTTGTTTGGGTTTGGGTTTTTTTTTTTTTCCTTAAAGGAAGCCATGCATCTTTCAGAGGTTTTCAGGATAATGTAGGTGTAATGAAGTTATTTCTTCTGGCCCAAAGAGGTTTCTCTATGGAGAGCACTGCAAATACAGATACTGTAGGGCAGACAAACTTGAGCAGCTCACCTTAGCATAACGGGTGATGCTGCAAGATATAGAATGAACCACATCTCGAGAGGAAAGGAATAGAGTGGTTTCTGTAGATTTTTTATATTTATCTGAGAAAGCAAACAGCCTCCTGTTGTTCAAGCAGACAGTTGAAGAAAATGCTGGCAAGACATGTTGGGAAAAGATATAACTTGTGAGCGATGAGGAGAACTTGTCAAAATAAATGTCTTCTTAGGCTGTGAGTGGCAAAAGAAATAGCTTTTATCAAGCAGAAAATGGATTCAAACCAAAAAACACAAACATCTTGAAGCAATCTCTTCTGAAAACTGAAAAATTGGGGAGATAAGATACCTAAATCTGTTTACAAGGGAGGAGGAAATCACAGGTTGCAGCCATATCAGGGTCTTAGAATGCCTGGAATTTAATAACCAAAATAAATTTAAAAAACTAGTGAATGTGTTTCCCAGGAAGGAAGAAAAGCATAGGAAACCTCATGCTAATCAAAACTATCATGTAGCTTTAGAGTATTTTAGACCTGAAGATCATTTTTTACATTTTTTCACATTTTTTATATCATAGGCAATTGAAATACTGCCTGTTATCTAGTATTGCAATAATACTGGTGTCTTACTAAAATTAGACTTTCAGAAATTATTGAAAGACATCAACCAGAAAAAAAGGACCACCTCTTTTCTATCTAATGTTTGCCAATGGATCATCTTCCTTGCAGTTAAACGTTTCTACCTAATTTGTCTTTCAAATTCATCTGTCACAACTTTCTCAGGAAGAGTAAAGAAGTCCTTGCTCCCTGGTTTATTCTCCCCACAAAGGCAGTGCTGTCAGACTGCCCCTCTAGTCACCCTCTTGATATGCTAAAGAAATTCAGTTCTCTAATGTGTATTCTAACTCTGGTCTCCATTCTTTGGTCTCCCATCACAGTATGATACTGTTACTACCTACCCACTTCCATCTTTGCAAAATGCCTTAAATAATAAGGAAACATTGTTCTCAAAGATTTATAATTCCTGCTTTTGTAAATGTAAACAATAGTCGTATGTTGGTCATAACGTAAATGTGGTAGTAACAATTTAATCTTTAAATGTTTATTAAAAATTATAGTCCTGATTATCATTTACATTATTACTATTAAGCGAAGTGACTATAGAATATAGTAAACCAAACCCACACTTTTCCACTAAGTGGTAATTACATGGTACTGAACATTTCTCAGGTAATAATTATGTAATCACCATGTTATTCCTTGTATAAAAATTGTATTAAGTTGTTTCTTGACACTGCATCAATCTTTATAAAAAGCATGTAGAAGAGATTCAGGGGAGATTAAAATTTCTTTTCTCTCCCTCTCCCTCTCCCTCTCCCTCTCCCTCTCCCTCTCCCTCTC